>JANHGB010063814.1:7212-26848 GCA_026283785.1 Coracopsis vasa | reverse complement strand
AATAGCATCCTAATTCCTTCTTGGATTTCTATGCTGTCACTGTGGCCACATAAAACATAGCTTCTGCCCCCAAGAGATTATAATTTCTATAGAAAACATGAGAAGTCAAGTAAGAAAAGAGAAAGCTGAAAACTTTCAGCACAGTCTGTCAGCCTTGGGCACTGAATATGAACCTGGCAGGTCTGGAAAGACCTCATCAGTGACTAATGGTTGTGCTTTTCTCTGCAAACCTTTTGTAATCTCTGCTGCAAATTAAGTTTTGATAGTTAAATAAGCATTTGGGGCAACTGGATGTGCTTTTTAATATCTCTTGTGTATATGCACTGGCTGTATTTTTCCATGGATCAGTTGCCTGTACTGTGTTATATCACTGGACAGGTTCAGAACAGTTATTAAAGAGTAGCCATGTGGGAGCTGATAAAACCGAACCCTTAGATACATTTTTCTCTTTAAAGAGACCTAATATGCAGGCAAGCCTCGGGGTGAGCTATGAAAGCATTAGAAGTGGCTAAAGTAAGAAGTATTTTAAACTAATGCTATTGCAATAAAATAATTGTCTGGTATCGGTTGGTTTAGACCGCTGACTAAAACTGTGCTGCATCAAAATGCTGCAATGTCAGTATATCAAACAATACTGACTTTGAAATTAAGGGTACTTTGAAGCTTCTGGGCCATACTCATTGTTATGTCACTTCCATTTATACTGCTGTGAAATTAATTACAGGCAAAACATTTATTGCAGTATGGTAGAAGATGGCTGTAATTTAAGGTGTTTGGTTAAACAGGGCCAATGTTGCTTAATACTAGATTTGTTAGTATGCCAGTGAGACCACACGTTTAACCCAGTTCTTCCCTGATGAAGATGTGCAGAAAATCTCCTGAAGAGTTCTTTCAGGTTTGAATGTAGTAAAAAGTTAAGTTACGGAATGTTTTTTATTTTTTCTGGAGCTCATGCTGTATAATCACGATAGGGACCTTCTGGAAAGTTTTCTTCTCTTGTGCCAGATGCACATACCCCACCACTATTGTATTTTCTGATTGCAGCACCTCTGCTGCAGCCTAAACTTTAGTCTGCTTAGGACACTCTTTCAGTGTCTTTACCCGGAAGAAGAATGATTTTAAATGGGGCCCTGAGCAACAACAAGCCTTTGAGCAAATTAAACGAGAGAGAAACAATCCCTCAGCCTTTGGAGGCGGCTCTTGGCAGCTGTGAAAGAAAGGTTTCTATACAAGGATGATGTTGTGAGTCGTTTGGCCAAGTGGACTACTCTAGAGAAAGGCATCCAGTCTCTGAGGGAATCAGTCATTGTAGAGATGATCTATCACAAGCAGGATGCTGGGAAAGGACCCATAGATCCAGATGAAGTCGAATGTACATGACCCATATGGCAGAAATTTACACGGAATTCACCGTCAACATATTCCCACTCATTGACAACAATAACCTGGAATGATATAGCACCACCAACAGTAGATGAAATGATTCGTCAAGTCTGAGAGTTTGAAGAGACTCTTTAAGTGTCCTAAACAGACACTAAGAAGGTAGGGTAAGAAACACATAGCTAAGCAAAGGTAAAGAAATAGATAATGTATAATATCATATGGTAAGATAAAATTTATCTATTTGATCAGAGGCATGAGAATTAATCTTTTCTTTTAGTGCCTGTGTCAGATGTCTAGTGTGAAACATCACATTTTAAAGGCAGCATGTTTAGTCTAGTAATACTAATTCATTGAATGTTATTTTGGGTATTGTTAAAAGGTAATAAAAAGGCAAGCAAAACACAGAATCACAATAAACTCATAAACAACATGACTATTCAGTTGTTTCTTTTCATCTGATTATGCATGAATCATTAAATTCCTAAACCCAAGCACTATCCCCAAATTGTCTTTGAAATAGTTTGTTACTGTTTCTTTCAAATCTACTCATGAGGTAGCCTAGGAAGTATAGAAGTCGGTCCTGTTTCTTTGTTTCTGATTTTTGTTTCTTTGTACTTGCAACCAGTTTTACCAGAATAGGGAAGCAAAACCTGTATTTCGTACAGTGATAACATGATCTGGTAGGTTCTCAAAGGCAGTGCATGTGCAAATCAGAAGTGCTTGAAATGATTTCAACTGCTTCTAGAATTACATCAGGGAGAAGAACATAAAGGAACTTGCCTATAGTCACTGCGTTTATTAGGAAAAGTCTCAGAAACCTCCGCAGTGAAATGCAAATGAGATTCCTAAGTCAATATAGGAAATGCAACAGAACCAGCTTTAAAAAGATCTACTTCCTAGAGGCATTTTGACATCCAGTTTTAACTTCCAACTCTTGACTTCTTTCATTATGAATTCACAAATCTCAAATCTGTTGCGTCTTATGAATTTAAAGGATGAAACTTTGACCTTTTTTAATTTACATAGGTAAAGGCCTGAGCTATAGCTGGGCTAAGAACTTGGAAACCCACAAAGGAGAAGAGTGACCTAGTGAGGATCAGCGCATATGAGCTTGGAACACTGATCATGTGATTAACCACCCACTTAGATAGTGGGTGAGTTTTCCAAGACTCATTTATCAAAGAAGAAAGTAAGTTGTGGGCTCAGGGGCTGTCATGCATACCATTCTTATCATATGCAATTTGGCTACAACCTAACCACTTTATCCCACAAATATGACAGCCTGATTAGATTTTTTTGAGCTCTTCCTGCTGGGTAGCGTGGCTGTGTGGTGGTGATTGCGCCTTGAGCTGGGTCTCCTCTTGAGTTTGTTCCTCAAAGAAGGGAGACCTTTCTGCTAATGACAGATCTTTGGATGAGTCCAGTTTGAGTTCTCTCCAACTTGCAACCGAACTGCATACCACTTTGAGCTGGGATAACTCGCAAGATTTGAGGTTCCTTACCTGAGGCTAAGAGCTCTTTCCTTTCCCAAGGCAGAGAGACCTCTTGTTCACAACAGATCCTCAGTAAGCTCTGGATAGTGTGCTCTATTAATGAAATTCATGCAGTTAATTCCTTTATACACACTGTTGTCCAAGTCTAAGATTGGATCCAGCCACTCCATCAGGAGTTTAGAGAGCAAGGGTGTCCCACTCTGAACCTTGTGACTCAACGGGAAGGTCTCCCTTACCCTTTTACATCTTCAGTCCATGTGTAAGTCTTTTTAGCTCCATTCTACATTTCCTTTTGTATGTTTCATCCATGTAGTAATAGTGAACCTTGCTATTGAACTTAAAGTCTAACTGTGATAAATTCATATTAAACCCACTTTTGTTAATACCTTTGATTATGATTCTTTAAGTGATCTAAATCACTCATCTGTGACAAATTGCTGTAGTTGGCAAGATCCTGCATTGGGATTCATGACAATACTACTGATGGAAAAATAGAACACAGTGTTTTAATTTCTTTTTATTTAGGGAAACAACAGAATAGTGGATTTTCTGCTAACAGTAGTGTCTTTTGTGGGTTACAATATCTGATTACAATGTTTATTGCCTAATTTATATAAAGCTAACTACTACAGAGAAAAGGAGATAGATAGTATTTATTTTGTTACCCACAGGAGATTTAATAATAATTAGATTATCTTCAGTTCAACGACACATCTCTAAAGTAAACCAAGTAATGGAATTTCAGTCTCTTTAAAAATTATTTCCACTATGAAAGCTTATGAACTGACCATTTAAACTAACTGAATACCAGCTTGTTTTCACTCAAAATGTTGGACCTTAAATGAAATCCCCTCTGTCAAGTACATGTAAAAAGAAGGTAGTTACATAAATAAGACAGATAAAAGTATGTTTTTCTAATATTTTCTGTTGAACAGGTCAACACTGATTATCTTGCATTAATTTTATAGTAAATATATTTTTATGATCTTTGGTTCCTGCTGACTTAAACCAACATGTTGTCAGAGAAGAACTAGATCAAATTTCTCTGAGTTGACAACCACTTGGAATGACTACAGAACAAAATCTTGAGTTTGCTTACGTCCACAGAGAGCTGATTAACAGAGAGATATTTCAGTTAATTACTTTGAAATTCAAAAAAAACCCCAATTTACATAAACAATTTTATAATTATAAAATACTCTATAGAATAAAGATATATAGCATGATAACCAATTTTTATTGTACTTTGGAATGAGTCTGAGTCATTTTAGAGAAGGGTTGGTGTAATAAAATGTGTGTGCATAATCAAATTTGAACTGATACTTTAGATGAAAATCTGTTTCATGCTCATGAGTGGTATGTGGCTGAAGGTTAAAAAGAATATTGTCTTCACAAAAGCTTTCACAAAAACTGTTTGTGTCTCTTGTATTCTTGATTGTAGTATTTTCATTATCTTTCATAAAACTAAGCTATCTCATGGTTTCATCTGAAACCTTGTTGAAAAGAATTCAAGTTGAGAATATACTGTGGCTTTTTGATACTTTAATACTTTCTACAATGGCTATTATTCTTTAAACATGTTTTCCTTTGTGTTTCTCTGCTACTTTGACTTTAAAGTGCAGATTTTGGGGGTGTAGGTAGTACATACTCAGTACAGCATGTCACTGAGATCATGTCTGTTGATTCTGGGACTCTACTAAATAGCCAGCTTAATCTGTTAGAGAAATAATTATTAAAGGAGATAACACTTGGATTGAAGAGATGAAGTTCCAATAAAATTGGGTTAAAGATGTGAGAAGGAAAGGAAAAGGGAGAATTTAGAATAGGAAAGAAACCTATAGGCTGAGTAAGTGACCTTCTCATAATATGTGCTACGTGCTGTAATAAGTACACAGGTGTTGAAATGGTTGACAATAGCACACAGGATACTAAGACTAATATAGTGATTAAGCAAAACAAAACTTGTGTTAGTCAGGATTTGGATTGTTACATAGTATTTTACAGCATCTTCTCTACTGCTGGGAGGTCTGGAAGATGTATGTAGAGAAATAGACATGGTCAAGCTTGTGTTAGTTTAAACAACATAAAATTTATTCACTTGATATTCACCTGTTTGAGCTCTTCCAATGTTAATTTAAAGTTGCTGTGGACATAGTAACAAATCAAAGGGGCTATTCATTTTAGTTTAATATTAGTCAAATATGCCCTTTAAAATCTTTTCACCTTAGTGTTCTGTTCATATTTTGTAAGTGACAAGAATAGTATCTTTACAATATTGGGAAAAGTGAAATGAATTCTGTGTACTTTCATTTAGGTAAACTGTTTCAGTGCAGGCTAGCACCTAATGGGGATATTTACTTCTTAAATAAGTTCTCTCAGAATATAATTATCACTTATTAGCCCTCTACAGAAAATGATAGGACACTTTGTTGCTAATTACTGTACATATTATGAGTAAAATGCTCACCCACTCTGAATTACTCAAATATAGGTCTCTGTTTCTGGAACCAAATGTTTGCTGACTAAAGAAAAATTCTTTTTAATAGGTTTTGATAGGTAAAGTAGTGTATTTGTAGATGGGACTTTGAATATAGAAGGTTTTCTTTTGAAAATATTATTTTATTGTGAGATTTTTGAGTTGAGTAGGGCTTTTTCTGTCCCAGAAAATTAGCTGAACTTTTGTTCCTCTGCATGGATGCGATTTTCCTGAATACTGGTAGCAATTGTGTAGTTTCAAGACATACTCTGGAATTAAAGGGCATTAAACACATCGTATTACTCCGTGGTGTATGTAGTTTTGTAGAGTCTAGCCTCTGGGAAAATATTACCTTGGTTACAAGAAATAGCTTGAAAATACACATTCTGGAAGTTCAAAAGTCAGAAGGTTATTAGGAAACACTGAGAAATCCTTGTGAAATCTGAGCCAAAATGTGTGTTTTAAAGTGTGTGCAAGTACAAATGACTATAATCATTCTTATAGCACACTTAATTTCACCTTTTTTTGTCTTGGAGAGATTAAGCAAGTTTGGTATGGGGACTCCTAAGAGAAAGAGAAGTACAATACTTGGAGGATTCTTCATCCTGAATATCCTCCCAACCCTTTACCTTGTCTAACAGCAGACAAGCTGGAAAGCTTTACTCTTATAAATGAACATATGCACTATAAATTCCTTAGGGCAGGAATCCTGTCAGTTTCCTTAAAATATTCTGCATAGCAGTGAGTCTATCTTACAGCAATAGAGCTAGTAGAAGCAACTAGAAAACTGTCTTATTTCAGGTAAGAATCCACCAAGTGAATGTAAGTGAGAAGAAAATGGCATGCCAACTGAGAGAGCTTTTGATGAATCACTGTTAAGTTAGGAACCTGCCAAGGAAGAGAAGGGATAAGGACCCCTTAGATGCAGCCTTGTTTTTAAGAAGGGTAGGAACAGTGCAACAACAGTCTGGTTTTCCAAATTGCCAGAAACATAATACACCTGGAAAGCTTCCTGCATGGCAGGCAGTGAAGGAGGCTTATGCAACTAAGAGCTGTTGAACTGTTGTGTGTGAGAGAGAGATTAGCCGTAGCATGAAAAGGATACCAAAAGCAATTCATCCCTGTTCTTTAGAGAGGTATATAGATTGAGTCATCAAGCTGGGCTTCTATCATCAAATGCAGCATCAGAATGTCTCACTTGTGTTGGATGGTTCTGTAATTTCATAACAACTTTCAGCTGTGGAAAGGGAGAAAAGAGGAGGCAGAAAGAGCTTAAATCCTTTAGACCTGTGAGAGCCAGAGCTGTGTGTATCCTGATTATCAAAGTTTTCATGATGTTCCTCTGATTAAAAGATATATCAGAAAAGCCTTCTAAGACACCTGGCACTGCTGAAAACTTTGTCTGGTCTGTCCAGTGAAGGAGAATCTTCCAGTAGCCAACAAGGGTGGGTTTGTGCATGAAAATGGCATAAGGACCAAAGATTCTCATCCTCCTTTTTGCTAATAATCAAAATAAGAAGTAAACCAAGTCTTGTAAGGAGTTTCATTCCCTTTTGACCTTGCTAGAATTCTACATGGAATTGTCATCTAATTGCAGAACTAGGGACTAAAATCTACATAGACTGACTCATGGACTTGAGTTAACAACTTTAAAAACAATTATAATTTCACTTTTGAGTTTCTACAGAAGAGCCTAATCATTCTTGATTAAATCAGAAGTTTTGCTGCTTTCATTCTTTCTTTTGTGGGGCAGATTCAAGCTCAGAAAGAATAGCTGCACAAATTATTTTCCTATGCTTTTGATTAACATGTGAAAGATGCTAGATTTCTGCATACAGCTATTCTTTAAAATATAACCTTAAGAATATTAAAGATACAGCCTACACTAATGGAAATCAATAATACGCATTTAAGAACACTACATCTGTCTGTTCTCTGACATGCATACGTTCTAATTAACAATGTATGGTATTCATACTATAGAAGACTAATTGAAGGAACTATTAATGCATGAATAAAGTTTTGTAAGGAATTTTATTTGGCATACTGTATAGTAAAGGAGGAAAAGGTATTGCCAAGTGATACCAGGTAAACAGAGTTCTGCAGTTATAAGAACAAGGATGAACTGAGGGAATATTATATGCATGTCTGGATAAAGGCTTTGTTTTTGCATTTTTTGCACGTCAGGGATAATGTTAGTTCTCCCCAGTCCTGCAGTGCTACCTTCTCCAAAAACACTGGACTAGTTGAAGAGAAAGACTTGTAGAGCTGTGTTTTTCTCATGGATTTGATACAGATAGTAGAGCTGTGAATTTTGACTCTCCGTAGTCTTGAATGTGTCAGTGGAAATGGGAATGAACTAGTGTTATTTAGACATTCCTCTGAGCTCTCAGAGTACTAGGAAGACTCCTGTGTGCATGAGATATTTTTGGATTATTTTTAAATGTTTTAAATAATAAAAGTATCTGTCAGTGTCTTCTGAAGTTGTTTTAGTTCAATAACTGTGTACAGGTTTGAAAAAAGACATAAATAAAATGCTGGTTGCACAGATGATGCACATTCGTAAGAAGTACTCATTGAAATTTATTCGAATTCAGAGGAATCATGGAGTAGCAACTGCAAAATCAAGCACACAGGGTAATGAACTGTAACAAAGCAAAATTTGAAAGAAAAGTATTTGTATATTGGAGTTGGACCTTGTGCAAGCAGGTGGCTTGGTGCATAGTGAATAGGTAATCAACAGAAGATTGGTCTTCAGAGGCTGTTTCCCATTAGGCTTTTTCCTGTGTAAGCACTTACTGGTTGACCTCAAAGCACTGCATCCTTTTGAAGTATTAGCTTACTTGCAGGGTATTTTATCCTCAGGTGACTGGCATCATCACAAATTAATAAATCGTGTATATTTACTTCTATTGCAGTAGTAAGAGTCATCTTTAAAAAGAGAAGAATGCTCCTATTAATGTCAGGGAGAGCTGTGTAGGAGAGAAGCTGAGATGGTGAGTAACTAAAAATGATGAGAAAGGACAGAATAGTGTGGCTACTAAATACATCAGTAGAAAATTGATCATGCTTATCAAATCACCTGTCCTTAGCAGCAGTGAGAATATTATTTGTGCTTACAAATGTAAAGATTTTCAGTAATGGAAAACAAAACTAAAAGATGCCAGTTTGGATGCCGTCTCACCTGATAGTTTTTAAGTGTCTTCAAAGTGCAGATTTTTCCAGGAAATTAGAATTAATTCATTTCAACTTTTAGGTCATTCAGAGCTAAACCTCAGTCTGTGTGTCTTCATATACCTCCTAACAGCAACATATAATGCTTTGTCAGGTAATAGTGCTGTCGCCTTCATCTTCGTTTTGAGTTTATGGTAACAAAACATATGGAAGGAGATAAGAAATGAAGGAACCTATGGAATATCTTAATGTCAAAAAAGGATGGAAGCACTTAGTAAAATTTAACATAAGTTTAGCTCTCTGGAAGCTAACACACTTAGTTCTCTTGCAGCCTTGCAGAACTGTAAGCAGAAAAAAGGAACCAATACACTTAGAAAGAAATCTGGACTTCAGTCTGTTATTCCACCAAAGTGCAAAAAAATTTAAATGCTCATAAGCCAACACAATTTATATGTGGGATGTGAATTTGAACACCAAGTCAAACAATGAAATAAAGCAAACCTGATTCTGTAACACTTCAGATACTCAATACACACTCAAATTGTTTGAATTATACTTATATTCGAGGGTAATAGCAGAGTGAAACTGTAATCTAGGACATTTTTAATGATCTTAGGCAAAATCACTGCAGAATTACTAGGATCAACGTTTTTGAAGGTAGTTTCATTTTTTTCTTCCCTTTGCATGACCTTTTATTTTTCAAGCAGTATGACATCTTTTCAGAGAAAGAGGAATAAAGCCTACAGCAATCCAGGTTTAGAAGCTGCTGTGAACAGTATAGTGGACTGAGATAGCTCGCCTGAACTCTCTGCATTGTAGGAGACAAAGCTATGAATTATTTTTCTGATTATATTCCCTGTCTGTAGGATGGTTTAGTGTCCTTCGTACTTGGATACTGCAAGCAGCCTCTGAATAGCTAATGAATGAGATGCAGTGGTAATAGCAATTAGCAGTGTTTCAAGAACTGAATGTACATGCACTGTACAGGCAGAAAAGACTGGGTCAGCACTGGGGAAGTTACAATACACAGAACTGAAGAGCCATGGCTCTGAGTGACAGTGACAGTCTTCCTCTCTTTCAGACTGAAAAGGTGAAGGGCTGCATGGCAGAAAGCATGGTGAGTCTTTTGAGAGGACCTGAACAGTGAGAGAGTAGTTAGTGCATAGGAGGAACTGGCTTCAGGGTATTTGTATCTCTGCAGCACCCCCAAACATGATGCTTAGCCTTAATGTACAGTTGAACCCCTGTAACTATTTCAGAGGAGATGCTATTAATCATAACTTTGTAGCTGAAATTTTTCTACCTGCAAATCTTCTGCCTCCTGAGAAGGGTGTAATTATTTTGGTAAAAATAGAAGGACTACTAAATCTCTTTGAAACAATTTTTAACAGATACTTGAATTAGTGTTTTAACACAGATGCAAAAAAGCCAGGTTTATTGGCAACTTTGTTAACCAGACCTAACCTGTCATTATACTAAGCATTATGTAATGCTAGCAAAATAGAGTTGGTGCCTACACATCTTATGCTAACTGATGCGCTTTACAGAAATACAAATGCCAATTTCAAAAGCAAATAACCTGCAGAACAAACAGTAAAACATTAATTCCCATATTGCAGTGCTATCAAATAACAATGCAAGTATTTGTGAACTTACAGACCGGTTCAAATGCCAGTGCTTATCCACAGCAATATAAACAGGTATGAAGATGCCAGAATACAAAGCTGGAGCAGTGAATCCACTCAAATAACCAATGGCCTGATTAGTCTGTTACCACAGTTATCTGCAGGCACACAATGGTGCAATCCAGACTACGTACTGCAGCTTAGAAATTAAGCACTGATGTTCCACAATGATTTCATGTCAAAATATAATTCTTGTATTATATTTAATTATAAACCCAGAGTTCATTATCAGGCATTAATATTCTGTGTGTATTAGCCCTAAATTGGCTTCAGCCTTCAATGGGTTTCAAGTTTAGAAACCTACCTTTTTGTTTATCCATATACTCATACATTGCTTGGGTCACATCAAACAACAGAAGAGAAGAATTAGGACTTGATTGTATTAAATAACTCACAGTTTACTACTGGAATCTTGAGGGGTTTTCTTGCCCCTCCTCCCACCCCCAATTTTTCCTTTTCCCTGAAATACTGTTGCCTTCTCTTTTTCTCATGACTCTTTTTGGTACCTTCTTACAATCTGTCAAATTTTGTATATCTGACTTTATATCTCTTGAATTGCTGATCATTTTAATGTAATACATAGAAAGTGTAAAATTGCAAGAAAAAAAGGACTTTGAAGTTTTTTCTTACCTTTTTAGTGTGTTCCCACTGCACATAAGATAAAAGCAGCCAAAAATATTTCCACACCCAGTTGCTTTTTAGTGTTCACTTGATTCTCAAGAGGAAAAAAAAGCCCTAAGCTTCTGTACTAGGTCCCCTTAGCCTTTTTAGGAGACGTAACAGGATTTTTCCAGGAGAATCAGAAAATTCACAATTTCAGAAAGGCTGAACATGATGCTGGGAAGTCCAAGCATGTTTTAAGAATATAGGCCAAAAAGTTAAGTGTAAAAGTGGGCTACTCCGACTCTTGTTTTCAGACCACCTTCCTAGTCTTTTTGCCTTTGCACATTATGGACTTGTTCTGCACTAATCCAATGGAAGATGGCAGAAGCTTCAGAAGTTTTTCATAAATGCTAAATTTCTGTTAAGAATATACTGTTTAAACCCTGTTTCAAATATTAGTGACATGTGAGTTTAATAAACCAAGAAATTCAGTTGATCATAGTATGGTATTTAATAAGGGCTTCCCTTAGAGTACTTTGTATTTAAGTAGCAAGCTTATAAGCATTTCACAGTTCATATACACAAATACTTGGTGTGAGCAAAAAGTCATCACAGAGAATGCATATGTTCTAGAGTTGCAGATTACCCTACCTTGGTAAATCTGTGAAGTGTTTGAATTGGAAACAGGTGCAGATGTTTCCTGCAAACTTTCCACTTTCAGAGTTACTATGAAATTTATCACAACTTCCCAGACAGAAGTTCAATTTCCATTTCATTAATGTACTGTGATAATTCGAGTCTGCCTTTTGTAAACATGTAACAAAATGTTTAACTGTGTTTGTCTAAATCCCATTACTAAAGTTCTGACAATAGCTAAGCTTTCAGGAAGCAATTTGATGCAGCACTTCATGATTTAGTTTTTTGTAATTGAGGTGGGTTGTGGTTTTATTTTAAATTTTTCTTCTGTTTGTTTGTTTGGGTTTATTTATTTATTTATTTTCAGTCACTATTTCACTGTGCCTTAAAATAAATGCAAAGCTTAAAAATCATAATTTTCTACCTGAAAGAATATTGAAATGAAAGTACCTATAAGAAGGATCTAATTAAAACATGCCAAAATAGAATGGTATAAATCCTTTGCTTTTAAAGAACTTTGTTTTGATTTGAAGTTTAATTAAATTGCTCCTTAGGTGTTTGAGCTCAAACGGAAAAGAAAGCTCAGAGTATTAGCCTCAATCCTATAAACCCTTTTTCCTGTGATAATTTCTTCTTCACCTGAACAGTCTGACTGATATCAGTGGCTTGAGTCCTCATCTGCCTCAAATTATATAGCACAATTCACATGGAAATTAGCTTTTGAAACTTTATCAGACTATATTATGGTCACATAATATGCCTATATTAGTCTTCCCTCTGTAGAAGACATGGGGAAAATTTTCTATAACTGATGCACTGACAGTGGAGACTGCGGCTCTCTGGAAGTATTAAAGATGGTGATTCTCTTGTTTGTGGAGGGCTACTGTGAGGCATGTACACGGTATGAGGTCTGATCAACGTATACTTACCATGCATATGTTTGCACCACTGCTGGCCTCTCTGCTGCATGCTGGGGATTTCCATGCTGATAGCAGATACTGTGAAAGTATCTGATGATTCACAGTGGGTATTCAGTCACTATATACGAATGTGTAATGGTTTGGAGAATGTCCATTAAGAAAAGCCCACAAAACCAAACCCAACAAACACAGACTTAGGGAATATAACAAATTTTCACAGTCTTTCCAGAGAGATTGCCAGGTAGAAAAAGAGAACATGACTGGGGAAAAAGCAAACATATGACAGGACTAGTCACAAATGCCAAGTATAAATATGGACAGATTTGTTAAGAAGCAGTTATTGATTCTTGTGCCTTTCCCTTCTGCTTTGATTGATACCTTCTATTCCCTCCTCCCACATGCAATTATTCATTTCTCTTTTTTCTTACAGCAATACTCCTATTTTCTTCTGTGCATAAAGCATGACCCCTCAGATTTCAGCAGTGCTGAAATCCTTCAGAACTGGCTTTCCCTGCACTGCCTCCATGTAATTAGCTGACTAAAATTGAGCAATGTGTGTAGGTGTACTTATCAGAAGTAAGGAAACAAGAAATGTGAATTGTATGTGTTATTCTTCATACATTGCCTGTATCCCCTATGAATGTTCTTTATGGATGTTCTGTATTAGGAATTAAAACAATCCAGGGAAAAAAAAACAGGCCAGGGATTGCTTAACTGATTAGAGCTGGGGAATAAGTGTGTGGAGCAAGAAAGCAATGAAAAATACATTAAAAAATAGATTCAGATGGAAATTCTGCAAGTATATTTTGCTCCTGTTTCTGCTTTTTATTCCTTTGTGGAAATAAGAAAGATGTTAAGTTTAAGTTCAGTCTGAAGTTCTTAGTTTTATATGCAAAGCATGCATCTTTGTGGTGTTTTGCTCTCTTTAACTTTTATGCAATTAAAACAGTATTTTGAAATGGGAAGTGTAAAATTCAATCTGAAATGTTTCAGAAATTTCCTTCCCCATATGTTCAATGAGATTATTCAGTAAATTGATCCGAATTTAAATATTTTCAAGTGCCAAATACACTTTATGTTCAAAAATTACATACTGCTTTAAAACACTGAAGTGTAGTAAATAAGTAGTTTAAAACAACAGATAATTGAGAGCTTATAGACTAAGTAGAATCATGTTCATGTAATGTTTCTAGTGTACTGGAACATAGTACAAAAATCTAAATGAAATGAATCACTCTGATAAAACTGAACTGAAACATTACTGTAACCTTTTAGAAACAATGCATTTTGACATTTCCAAAATGAAGCAAGAGCCAAGAATTCAAGTAGACTTTTCCCACTGAAGCTGTCATAAAAATCGACAAGTTCTCATGACACATTTTGAAGGAGAATGCATTATGTTTTCTAGTTGGAAAATGGTGCTGTTGTTTATCAGTCTTTTTGTTACTTGGCTGTACTGTTAGAGATTTGGGAACTCAGAGCTTTGGCCTCGCTTGTCTTTTGTTGTATAGCCATGTCTTTTCTTTGAACACTTTTTCACCTTTAGTAATTGAAGTTTTGAGACACAGGATTACTTTACATCAATGATGCAGTTCTAATCTGAGGCTTAACTACAGCTGGTCCAGGGAACCACTACCCCAACAGAATACAGTGGCATGATGGCTATAATGAACAATTGTACATCAGTCCTTGTAAATTTTAAATTTCATCCACAATATTCTCCTTCCATGAGAAAGCATTTTAGTCAAAGTGTGCATTGGAGAGGCATTTATTAGAGTAAGACATCTCCTGAGTTATCACTAATCAATTTGAAGTTTGATTGAATACATGAACAACTGGTACTGTGCTTCTGCACCACAGCTGGGCTAGGGTCCCCAGGTGACTTTTCATGGAGGGAGATGGAATCTATTTTTTTTGCAATGGTAAGGTAAGCTAATGCAAAATATGCATTTAAGAGATTACTACTTATGCTATTTGTGACCATGTACAGATGTTCAAGTTATGATTGATAGTAACTGTCAGATTTTCCTCTAAAAAATACTGTAGGTGTTTCTCTTTTTGTTTCTAAATCTAAGTAACTTACTGTTGCAGTCAGACACAAGCCAGTTTGACAGAACATCATGAGCCAGGTTCTGTTCTCTGCTTTACTTGTCTAAAGCAGAAGTCACTCTACTGCAACAAATGCAGTCACATTATGGAAAAGCTAGTGTTGGAGCAAATTCAGACAGACAGAATAGAATCCTGCTGATCTAAATCCCAAGGTGATGTTGTACAGTGAGGAGAATGACATGTGGCTTTTCAGAGCTAAACCTAGATAATAAATCTCATATTGGTTAGATCTTGGCAGATGAATGAAAGGGGTTTACCAAGTGAGTGCTAATTAAACAGACTGAGTGGCTTTCATTTCTGAAGTGATCAAACTGGTATTTCACATACATAAAGGAAATACTACTTTTACTTCTGATGGCTTTGATACAAATAGTTTAAAAGAATACTCTCATTTTTTAAAGATTTCCCACAAGAATTCGTTATATGACAAAGCCTCAACAACAAAAGCAAAACCCCAAAGTCATGGCATGGGTAATAAAGTGGCATACCAAGGAAGGCATTCTGGATCAGATCCAAAGTCCATTTTAATGAATTCAGCATCTTTCTTTGATTTCTCTTAAGTCTCACAAGTTCTTACTGAAGAAAGAACTTGTGTATACTTACTTTTGTACAAGATTTAAAATATTTCATATTTTTTTCTTCTATTTCTTGTTAAACATTCTAATGATTTTAGGTATGCCTATGAATGTCTTAGTGAAGAAGGTGTGATTTCAGAGTTTAACACCTTGTCCTTTTCAGGTCTGCAATGTAGATCAGTGTGAATAGTTTTTATATAGAAACACAGCTTTGGAATTGGGAGGTGAACTTTGGGAGCTATCTATAATAGACCTTAAGCCTTTCAAGTTATGTAATTTTTAAATATCATGAGAATGATTGTAAGAGTTGCAAGTGATTCAAATATCTGTCTATTATGATTTAAGCCAGAGGAAGGTGAATGATGCTCTCGCCGTCGTGTTGAGCCTTATTTTATACGTTAATTGTGAACTGCAATGAGAATAGCTGGGTGGCAGGTTACCTCAGTACACAGCAGATTTGAACTTGATATTGAAATGCTGGATTTGCCAGCTGCATGTAGGTTTGTGAAAGGATGATAGAACCTTGAGTAAGGAGAAGGGCTTTAAAAGTCATATGAGAGAAAAAGAAGTTAATTTGTTAAATTTATTGAAATCAGCTAACCAGATGTCTTGTGTCCTATTCCTCCTAGTTTACTTACATCTGCGGTATTTCAGAAGGAAAGTAAGTTTTAAGTGTACATTAGCAGAAAAGAACATAGCAAGGATTATGCTTTAACTTGGAAGAAAGTAAATGGTTAACACACACTCGGAAGATACAAAATCAGCGCAGCCAGAGTTTTATGACATAAGTTACAAATTAAAAGTGCCATCTTTTGATTTGCTTCTTGGAGTGGAGGAATGTTGAGGTTTGGATTTCTTGATGCCTTCTGCCCCAGCTCTGCAATGTGAGCTCCTGGCACACAGCCTGATAGGATATAGGGCATTTTCTTCACTTTAACAGGTTATCTTGTTGACTTCTATACTTAAGTGCTTCCTCAAGGGCGTTGTTGGAGTGAAGATTTTTTTTTTCCTACCTTCTGTAAAAGTCAGTTGACAATAGAAACAAATTCTGAATGTGAATGTTCATTGAACATTTCAGTGCTGTGAAGAATGACAGTTGCCATTTCAAAACTTGAGACTGATTTCAGAAAACATAGAAAGGTTTCAACTGTAATTGAACCTCCACTCTTGTCATCCTCCATTTCAGTACCTTTCCTTACCAGAATAGTTTCCCAGGTGTGCTCTGATCCACTTTTTTCCAGCAGGGAAAACTATTCATCAGTATGCTGTGTCAGGTTCCTACACAAATTTTTTGATTCAGAAACCCATTGACTGAATGAAAACTGTATGAAGGTAGGATGTATATGTTATTTTTCTTTCTAAATGGAGTTGTCACTATCTTTAAAATATAAAGAAGTGAGAGAGATGTTTTTCAAGGGAAAATAAAAATCTGAGTTAAGGTTAGATTTAAACCTCTGAATTAGTTGTCCAGTTGTCAGGAAAGCAGTTTGCACTTTTTGAATATAAGCCAAGTTTTCTCTCAGGAACGACTTATTTGCAGGATGACACAATCAAATGCATTGCACCCTCGTGTTAGGACATTTACTGTAAAATAAGCATGTAACTTTAAAATAACTATGCTGTAAGATAAGAATGCGTAGTGAAATGCTGAGCTTTGACTACAGTGTATTTCTCTTAAATACATACAACTAGACAAACATGTTCTAACACATTCTGCTTAGATTTTTACTACAGCTGTATAATGTGCTCTTTTAATGACCAGGAGCTGCTGCAGTGTGCCTTTTTAAATTCAGTTTGTGTGCTGCAGAATTCTGAGCCAGGTGCACAAATGTTGTTGAGGTACTTTTCTTTTATAGGAATTACATTTCTGTCTTACTTTTATGAGCTGTGGTAGAAGCGTCTGCCATAAGCACATAGGTACTTAGGTTTTTAAAGGGAACAAGAATTACAATAATAATACTGATATTTTGCATTTGCATAGATCTGAAAACATTTCCCAAAGGTATCTTAAAATTATGATGTCTGTTTTGCCAATAAGGAAAATGAGGTATTGGAGAAATAGTAGGGATGGCCTAAAAGCCAACGTGAATCTGCTGTTCCAAAGAAAGGGAGTAAGATTCAAGAACTTAGATGATATAAATTTTCATAGCTCTGCTGAAGTCAGCTGTATCCATTTCTACTGACTGGAAAGATAATACTGATCTCCAGAGTCTTGCTGCAAGCTCCAGTTTTCCCTTTTTTATTTTTCTTTTTCTTTCTTTTTTTTTTTTTTTTAATTTTTTATTTTTTAAATAACTCTGATACAATCCTCTCGCACGCTATCTGCATGATCCTTAGCTTTTAAACTGCTCCCAAGGTTTTGTTGTTGTGTTTTCCCTGAGTAAGGACTTCTGGTATTTGATAATTTGATGTTGTCATTTGGCAGAAAACTAAGAATTATATTAAAAAAAATAAAGAACAGAGCTGAAAGGTTTGTTTGAGTGATGAAGCAGTGAACACAGTGGCAAGGTTTCTTAGATTCAACTTTCCTCTCCAGCTGTGTTCCAGTGTGGAGTGCCTATGCTAGACCCATATGTGGATTTGTTTTGCAGCAGGTATAATTATATAGTCATAATTCGATTCCAGCATTCTCCCTTTCATCAAGGACACTATAGACAATATAAATAAGGGGTTTATGTGTGGGTCTGACTACGTAAACTGATTTGTTGGGAAGGAGAGGCTCCACAGATTTGGAATCTGTAAATAGGTTAATAAGCTGAGCTGCAGCTCATCCACTCTCAGCACCTCTTAGAAGGGGTGCCTAGTTTTGCATATTTTACTTATACAGTGCAAGAAAACAGTCTTCACTTTTCAAAACATCTAGGAAAAAGAATGCCATAATGCTGGTCTGCTGTAGCTGTAAGACTGATTCACTGTTTTTTAGAGTTCACAGTAAGGAATGACATCTGTCTGTGTCCTGGTTTCAGCTGGGACAGTTAATTTTCTTCCTAGTAACTGGTACAGTGCTGTGTTTTGGCTTTAGTCAGAGAATAATGTTGATAACACACTGATGTGCTAATTGTTGCTAAGTAGTGCTTACCCTAATCAAGGACTTCTCAGTTTTCCATGCTCCACCAGTAAGGAGGGGCACAAGCAGCTGGGAGGCAGCAGAGACAGGACACCTGACCTGAACTTGCCAAAGGCGTATTCCATACCATAGAACATCATGCTAAGTATATAGACTGTGAGGAGTTGGCTGTGAGCCACTGATCACTTCTCAGGGATGAGCTGGGTGTCATTTGGTGGGTGCTGAGTAATTGTATTGTGCATCACGTGTTCTTTACTGGGGGGTAGGGTTTATTCCTTCCTTTCTCTTTTTATCTATATTATTATCATATTTTACTTCTATTATTAAATTGTTCTTATCTTAACCCATGGGTTCTTTTTTTTTTTTATGATTCTCCTTCCTATCCCACTGAGGAGTGGGGAGTGAGTGAGTGGCTGCATGGTACTTAGTTGCCAGCTGGGTTGGGCTGTGCTGGAGAATGGGAAAGACTGTCACTGTATGCTTGTTTGGCTGGTACTTTTCTATTATTGTCATTCCTTCTTAGTGTCACTACCTTGTCTGGGCACATGGCATCCTTCCTGCTTTCTAGTGATTGAGGCTCAGTAGAGGGGAAACTGAAATAATTCAGGACTACTTTATGGCTGTGCTCTGCCACAGTCTGTTTGCCCACTTTTGATACTTCTTACTCAGTTGGCTACTTGCTTTCTACTTTGGGGTATTTTACGAACAGTTAATGCTTTCTGAATGGAAATAGATTTCAATTTCTTTCAGTTACCAGTACTCCTACAGCAGATAACGCAAACAGGTGAGTATATCTTTCCTGAGCACCCATTGGAAAACCACATAGATAATTTCTTTGAAGGAGAAGAGTATATTGAAAACTTTATCTGGAAAAAAACATGTCCTGGACTTTTTACTTGCTAGAAAACTTGCAATCTAGTATGTGAAATGAGTGTTGTTGGATTTGTCTCAAACAGCTAAAAGTATCAGGTGGCAAAACTTGCCATTGAAAATCCCCTTTCAGTTGCTGTCTCTTAGGTCATCTTTCTCGCTGAAGTTCAAGGTTTATTTAAGGATACCTGACCCTGTGTCTCGGGCCTCTCTGCTCCCTGAGAGCTTCTAACTGCCCAATCTCATTTATAAAAATCTACTCAGGCAGTTTCTTCCTTTAAATCTTTTATTAACAACCAGTGAGCCTGACTTCTTCTGACCTTTCTGCTTCTTGGCTCTATTTATCTGCCAAATATCAGCCCAAGTCCCTCAGTAAGTCTTGGATCTGTTATGAGGAATCCTGGAAAGAGTTGATTGGGGTAACTTTCCTTTTTGGATGCTTTTCCTGGACCTTCTCTTATCCCAAGTCTTAAGAGGTATGCCTCAATACAGGCAAAATATTACCTGAAAGTTAGTTAAGGTTAGTGCATTTTGCCTTAATTCTGTCCATATGGTAGATGTTTTCTGTCTCCATTAGGAGCGTGAAAGCAAATGAACACAAAAACTCCAGTGATGTAAATTAGCATGCTTCTGGCTCACTGAAAA
>JANHGB010063813.1:0-18764 GCA_026283785.1 Coracopsis vasa | reverse complement strand
CTTGGCAGTCCTGGGGTAAT
This sequence comes from Coracopsis vasa, assembly GCA_026283785.1. Lineage (NCBI taxonomy): Eukaryota > Metazoa > Chordata > Aves > Psittaciformes > Psittacidae > Coracopsis > Coracopsis vasa. The sequence continues at coordinate 18,744 of JANHGB010063813.1, read as the reverse complement.
GGTTGGACTTGGTGATCTTAAAGGTCTTTTCCAACCTAGTTGATTCTATGATTCTAAAATAAGAAAGACGGAAACAAGTCATTCTGGAAGCAGCAGACCAAGTTTCAAGTTTCCTCTGGCTTTATGACTTTTTACACGGACTTAATTCTTCTTCCTGCCCAACTAGCAAAACCCAGAGGAGCCAGTGGGAAAGAGAACAGGCTCCTGCTTTGCAACTGTTTCTGCAGTGTAACTGTAATGTTTGTGCCGCCTAAATGAGGGAGGATGCCTTCCCCTGGTAGGTTGTATAGTGGGGCTGAAGAGGGAGGGTGAATGACAGCTTTTACCTAGTGGTTATTAATGATTGAAATATCACATAGTTTTGCACTATGGAGGAAATAGTTTAATGAAGACATATTTTGTCCTCATAAAAACCATAAAAAAATTACTGTTGACCATAGGCAGCCACAATTTATTAACAATGTTCAAATAATTATCTGCTCAAATATATTAATAAGCCAACTTCAAATGTCTGTAAGTAGAACCTTCTCTAGATTTAATCATAATGGAGATCAGCCTAGAAACTAAGATCTGCACATGGAATTCCTTGTGTTAGATCCTTCTGGACAATGATTTCAAAACTAGCTTATGTTTTCTATTCCAGGCTTAAAAATTTAACACAATTTGACTTCTTAGTTCTCTTTCTTGCACTTAAAGAAGTAAGCTCAGTCTCGCATATCTGAAATACTTCCCACCCCCCAGATATTAGGCTTTATAAAGAATAACTAATTCACCCTGAAAGCTGTAGGACTCATTAATGGCCAAACTGCAAACTGTAATCTTGCACAAGAGAAAACTGCAAGTGACACGTAAAGTTCCTTAATAAGAATTCTCTTGTCACAAATACAATTTAAAAGTTGAATCAAACAGAATTAGACAGAATCCTTTCTCATGATTACACAAATCAACAGTAACACTGTGCATTAATACCCTAGACATTTAGGGAGCTATAGCATCATCGGATTTTTTTAATAATCATCACTGAAACTGTTCTAAACATACAATAGCATAGAGATAACACATGCAAAATGAACTACTATAATCACAAACCAAAGAATTTCCCTCTTGAGCATTAATTTTAAAATTGTTACCATGCACAATAAAATGATCAGATGTCAGGTGCAGGGACTCCAAAAGGTTTATTCGTTGAAAACAATGTAATAAGGGGAAAAAACAAACAAACAAACAAACCCCAAAAAAACCCCACAACAACTCTGACTGAAGTTTTGAAGGGAAAAAAATCCCGTTGTTATACACAATTAGAGTATTTGGTATAAAACTTCACCTTTGTTGTCGCACCATTTTATTTCACTGTAACTATCATTGCTCTTACTAGTGTATTTTATAGAGCACTTTAGTGCTCTTTTTGCAGGCTTTTTTGTTAACCATTTGTAACAACATTGTGAAAGTTTGATGTTTTTACCATTTGTTCCCTGTTCCCACAGCTTCATGAGAAAACATTTTGTCATATTCTTCATCTCATCACCAAAAAAATCCTTAATTTTTACAACATATCATATCATTTTGCCTCCACAGTGCATCAATAACTCGGCCTTTGGAAAGATTGGCAAGAAATATATATACCACTGTTGTAAGCATTTACTTTCTCTTATGTCTTTTGTCTGTTGGCTATGGGCCTTTTTGCTGGAGACAGAAGATGCAAAAGGGTAATGCTACAACCTACTTAGCACCTGGATCCATAATTTGGCTCTTTAAACTTGCTTTCCCAGGTTCTGTGTATTCCTAAATTACTCACTTGCTTGATCTTCCACTCAGTAAACCTCAGAAACCTGTGCCATCACAGATAGGTACCTTTCATATTAACTTAAATTAAATTTAGTCACATCTCATTCTTCAGAAAAGGAGTGTTGTTTTCACAAGTTTTGTTTTAGCGTCATGGAGAAAAGCCACAGCTGGGAAAAAGACACAGAAGCTTCTTTATTTGTGAACTGATTTTTGTCTATCTGTACTTACCTATGCCTAATAAACATGAAAACTTTGTCTCTACTTGAAACCTGAAGTATCTGCCTCAAGTCAAACCCCTGTGACAGTCAGCTGTCTAGCACCATATATTGCACTGCCTTGCAGTTTTGCAGTGCTTCTGAGTCAAATTCTTCAACAAGGAACAGAAAAGCCTTCAGGGTACAGCCATTGGGGACTCACTGTCCTCCACTGTGCTAACAGAAGTAGTTGTTGGCTCAAGGGCTCCACTAAGGGTTAAAGTATAGTCTGTTTACTTCATGGTCCAGTTAGATGGCAAAGTCTGTGGATTTGATGGTGTTACCTTTATTTATGCTGAATAATACCTCTCAATGTAAAAAGAATATATAATTGCATTTTTAAACTGAGACTAGAGTAACTACTTAGTGGAAAGATATTCACAGAATCCATGGAGAGTTAAGTGCCCAACTCTTCAATTTTAGCTTGTTTCAAAATCATAGATAATATGAATGTGACAGATTTGAATTTTTTAATGCTAGGAAATCTTTGAATTCATGTAACATGTTACGGCTCCTAAGCACTTGAATCTTTCTTCTGCTCATCTGTCTTCATGAGCGTTTGAGGTCATACAATGTGAGAATGTACAAGGCTGATCATTATAGCAGGGGCTGGCTGCTGCAATTCTGCTGTGATCACGCTGATAATAGGGACTTGTGCCTCTCCTGCCTTGTGTCAGTCAACAGCGATGATAATGGCTACAATGGTTTGTGCTACTTGAACATCTACCTAGGGAAACTTTGTGCTGTTACCATGGTTTCTGGAAGTTACACTTTCTTTTGTTTCTTTTTTTTTCCTTTATAATACATTTATGATAAAAAATGGTTGTAAGCTCTCTGGGCCAAAGACTGGCTTTGGGATCCATGGTTGAGCATAATACCTGGTGAAATAGATTTAGCCGGTTACAAACTATTTTATCAGTCCAGATTACAGTTTTAGATAGTGTGAAACAACAGTCTGAATAACTGGAAGCCAGACCTACAGGGAACAAAGGCTGAAGTTCTTGCATGGACTGCATCCAGGCTGAATTTACCATTTCTTAGTCTTGTCTTTAGGATTAATTGAGAAACAGAAATGTGAGCTGTCTAAAAGGGTTGATTCTCAGTCTCTTAAAAATAATTCTAACAGAAAAAAACGCTCAACGAATGGTTTGCTAGACAGCATCTTGGAGCCAAAGGGATTTAGTTGCTCTTTTTCAACAAGAAACAAAACCTACAAAAGAAGATCTGACTATAAGGAACCACAAATAGATGTTACTTGCCCAGTGGCAGTTTGAGAGCTGTGTTTCAACATTTCCAGATGATGTTTTGCAAAAATTTGTAGTCAGGCAGTCTAGAGGCAAATAGCAGTCACTTTCCAAAGCAACAGAGAGGAAAATCGCACAAAGTTTGTATACAGCATTCAGTACTTATGTGGTACAAGGAGATGTGAACCAGTCATATGCTAACACAGCTATAGATTTTAAATCTTTCCCTTTTTCAAACAACATTGTTCAGACATGATGTGTGCCATGTTTTATCAAATCAGTCTGGATTATAATAGCTCAAAGATATTGCATCGCCGCTGACACAACATGATATAACCTGACAGGCCTAAGATAACCTCATGTAATTCCATGTTTATGCCAAGGATTATTTTGTATAGCTGAACACTGTGTATTAAGTCATTTAAGACTAGTAGTTATCTTATGCGCTTCTTTAAAGACCTTTTTTGTTTTTTTACCTAACTGGAAAGGAAAGAAATGCCTGCACATGCCAGGAGCAGAGATTTTGTGAGGATAGTTACTAAAAACAGCATTGCTAGTAATGCCACAGTTACCAGAATGGGGAAAATATGTTTGGCAAGATGAAATCAGAATCAAAACCAAGCCCTTACACTGTTGCTCACCACAGCTAATCCTGACTGTGTACCTGCACCTTTGCCATTAGCTGTTCACCACCCATAGCAAAGGCATTCCCAGATCACTTGCTGTGCAGGTGCTGCAACACAGCTGTCCTTTATGCAAGCACTCGCGTAAGCAGCTCCAGGAGCACAGTGCCATTTTTGAGTTTCTTGTAAAAATTGGAACAACTATAATTATTTATGGCACTTTTAGTACTCCCTGCACATAGGGCTTACAAAGTCTAACTGTGTAGTGTTTCTTGACCAGTCCTTGCCTTGTCTTCTGTAGCTTGGGAAACGCAGTAAGACGGTATTATAGCAATAGAAAAGTTTACTGTCCAAAACCGAAAAGGATATTTCTTTCCTCCTTTTATGGGGGATTTCAGGTTTCGTTTGTGACCTGCTGTTGCAATAAAGGTTTTTGGTTCACCTGGAGGGAGAGATTTAACTGCCAAAACTATAATGCTTTGTCTACATCTGAAACAGGGGTCTAGACAGTTTTTATGATGACTGAAGAGAAAAAAGCATTTTATGTGCAATTGATATTATGCAATTCAGGTATCTGCCTGAAACTGAGGTAATTTGTATCTCAAAATTGCCTGTTTTCTGCCAAAAATCTAGCATCAAGGCAATCAGCTGTAATGCTTCCATCTGTATTTAGAAGTTTGAAGTTAAGCAAATGAGTCCCCTCATTGAGTTCTAGAAGGATTAAAAACTGCATATAGAACCACAATGCACTGAATAATACAAGCAGAAAGCAGAAAGCAGTTAATAGTAACGTACCCACCTATATGTGTCAGCTCTGCAATCTGTTTGTTTCCTTTCTCTTCTGCAAATATATACATAATTATAGTTTGTAGTCAGTAGCTTTTACAAGTGCTTTCCCAATTCCTCCCCAGGCAAATAACACTTATGAATTCAATGGATTTTTTGTCTGAACTAGGAATATGGAACTGTGCTCAGTGTTTATCCACAGGGTTTTATCCTTTGACTCTAGTCAGTGACAAACTCAAAGTGATTTGCAACACTTCCTTATTTTAACGGAGTGCCATCCCAGTAAAAATAAAACAGACCCCAGAAACTCTATATTCTGTAAGTCCTTCAGATATGAATGCTAAACAAAATCAGTATTGTTATAGATTTGAATTATCTTTGTTTTTAATTTGTCATATGATTTGTTGCATCTCCTAAGGCATATTAGTCAATGTGTGCTGTATATTACCATACTACATTTTCTTTCTATCTCAGAAATCTCATGAAACTAAAATATAGCTTAGCAATGCTAACATAGAACAAGACTTTAAAATAAAAGATAATATGATCTTTCAAGCATCATCAAAAAGCAATTTTGAACACAATTGCCAACAACTGTTCATATGCAGCTTTAACCAAGGGAAGAATGGCTCTTTCTACCTAAAAATATGATTGACAATAGCAAGTGGACATAAACAGGCAAATTTTACTCAGAATTACTTGGCAAACTGATGGAATTTAGTCACTGTATGAAACAGATGCCTTTTTTTCCAATTTATTTTTAATGAATATTGATAGTAATTCCATAGGAGTATTAAACGGCAAGTACTGTAACTGATCTGAAAGAGGTAATGATTCAGCCTAGTAATGGTGCAAAAGTTAGTGTATAATAATGAAGAAACAACTAAAACAAAATCTCACCCCTGTTAAAGTTCATCAGAGATTTGCCACTGACTCAAGCAGTGGAGGAGAGTGGTTTGTTTCTATTTCTACCATAGACATTAAGAGAGTAACATTTATAAAAGAATTCCAAAGGTTGTTCTACTTAAGCTGTAATTAATTTGACTTTCAAAATAATTTGAAAAATTTTCTCTTAAAAGTACAGTGAAAATAAGAAATTTGTTATAGACCTCATACATGCAGTAGTTTTTCTTCAGAACTGGTTACAGATAGAGCATGAAACTGGTTTCACTGTCGCTGTCCAGAAAAATGAGATCCCCATGCTTTTTTTTTTTTTTTCCTTTTTTTACCCTTTTTTTCCCCCACTGTTATTTGACTTTCAAATGAAAAATGAGATGTTTGTGCCTGTATGTTGTGAAGACCCAGGCATACATTTATTTACATCCAACCAGACTTACCAGCACACCTATCTAGAGATTCAAGCAGAACAGGGAGGGCTGTGTTTCCATGCCCCAGTCTTCATTTCACCACTTCTGGCTGTGTTGGTGCTGCTGATAGCATCTGAGTGGATGGAGGCAAGCTGCAGTGACCTGCACTCCAGTAGTGCTTCTGCTCTTTCTATTCAACCAACAGATCACCCAGCAGGTGCTGCAGAAGTCGCTGTCCTCATCTAGTCTCAGGGAATTGAGTGGGTGAGAACATCTCATGATGATGTACTGCATACAGGTGAAGGACCCTTGCCTTCCCTCCGTAGTGCTCTGTGGTTATCAGCACAGAGGTCAGTAGCACAATCACTCTTCTAGTGCATGTTGAAAACAAATCACCACGAACTTGATTCAGTTCAGCATTTATAAAGAAAATAAATGTTTAAATAAATGAAATTGGTATAAGTACCTGAAGATGTAGATCCAATTACATTACATTGGAGTCTAACAAACCAAGAAGAGTGTTTCATGCTTAAACTAACTTTTGAGTTCTTTGAAATAAACTAATAAAAAATTAAGCAGTTATGCGTATGTGGAAGAAGTGAAAAAATGCATGCAACTCTGCACTTTCTATTGGGAAGTTGTGTTCTCATTTTGCATAAGGTTAGCATGCACTAATGTTCTGTATTGGTAGATGAAATTAATAATTTATATGGATTTTATAAGAAGGTCTGATTATGAGGACAAAATAAATACCCTAGAATTTTCATGGGAGAAAGAATACTCACTCTGATTTCAGCCAGGCAATACCTGCATATCTCTTACATAACTAGGGTATTTAACATTACATTGTCTCTTACACTTGAAATCCCACAGCATAGCGATAGGGAGATAGGGAAGTTTTGGTTTTAAATATCCATGTTCAGGTGATAAAAAATTGCTAAAGAGACTTTCTGAAACTTGCCTTAATTTATTCAGAATGTCTGCGAAAGAGACCTAAAATCAAAATCTTAGTTGTGGACAACTTTGTGCTGTCCTCAGTAATTGTGGATCTGAAATAATAGATTTACATGGTGTCTCCTAACTCTTCCCATAATATAAGCAAGCTGGTTTTCCAAATAGTAGAACCAACATTGCATAGCTCACTTTATCAATTTCTTCACAGTAGCATACTAAAAAAGAAAACAAGCAACAAACATTTTCATTTACGCTTTTGTGATGGATAAAAGATTTCAGACTTTGCTTCTTACTTTTGGAACTTTACGTATTCTTGAAAGTGAGTATTTCTGCCTTCCAAAACCCTCTAAATTAATATTTGCAATTTCTAATTATCAGGTTACATAGCCATATTACAGTTAATTGGAGAGTGGTTCATACTGTGTGGGTAACACCTGTCATGGTAAGAAGAGGATTTAGACAGCTCTGGAAATCAAAATATGCTGATACTTACCTCATTAAACCACAGAAAGGTCTTCACAGCTGAGACTTCCATAAACCAGCAGGTGTTTAGTTAGCCCATCAAGAAATCATAAAAGAAAAAGTCCATCATTTCTAACACACTCACTTCCACAGCAATGGAAATGATAGCTTGTGTACAAAGTATATATCCTATCAAAGAAAGTGAAGCAGAGAGGAAAAATTGCTCTAAACTAAAAGACAAGAAGTGGTACAGCAGTAGTTTTGTATATCAAGACAGACATATAAACCTTCCTTCAGTCCTACCATGACATCTTGTATACTCTGAGGACTTAGATGTTTGGGTTGTTTATGACTGTGGATAGTGCTTACATATGGTAAGTGCTCACATAAATGTAATTGAGCCTCACAAAGTCTCACTATGGGGATTGGGTTTCCTGCAGCCAGCTGACAAACTGAAATTTTTTAAAGGCTTCATTCTGGAAGTTAGTTAGGGACAGAAAGAAATTACCTCAGGGACTAAAAATGACCCATACTTATACTGACATGTATGCAAATGTTCTGTGTATTGATGCTTTAAAGTACAAACAAAGCTCCCATCCTGACTCATTAGGTTAGGGCTGTCACAGTTTACGTAGCAGCTGAAATACTACTTAGTTAAGAGGAAATTTAGTCTTTGTTCTTTCATCTTTTCTTGTCTGGACGTAGAAGTTGTTCTCCATCTGAAGGGGGAAAAACTGATGCATGTGCCCCCTCCAATTATATGCACATATCTAAAAGTGGTAAAGGCAATTATTTCTTACAGGTTTCTGTGAGAAACTTATTCTTATTTCTTTCACTTGGTTTTTCTGAACTCATCAGATTTACTACCTGATAACAAGTGTCCTTAGTACCCAGTTCTGTTTGTCATAAATTAAGAATTATAGTAGAAATCATGTGTGATGTTACTACCTTTAAATTAGTGCAGCTCCACTGTATATTGATTTATCCGAATAACTAAAAAATAAGGTACAAGTAATAGAAACACCATAACTGAAGTCCAACTTTTACATAAGTTTTTAGATAAGACTGTGTAAATAAAGTGTTGGTGGTGTCCTCAAATAGCAAAATTCCAGGGTTTTCTATGAAAATAATAAAATGAGGTTTTAAGGGCAAAATGACTTTGGAGGTTTCAAATTCATGCCAAACATGAGATGAATAACTATCCTTTTATTGATTACTTACATGACCACGGAATTATTTATTATTAGGGTCCCGAACCTGAAGATGGAAGTAAATTCAAATGACTGGGGAAATTGTGTCTCAGGTTGGGAAAAAAGGTTGCAAGTTAAAAAGAAACAAAAAAAAGGGTAATTATTTTTTCTCTAGGGATTGATTAAGTGTGTCAAAGGCAGTCAACCAGCAATCTCTCAGTTGCTTCACTTCAGTGGGAGGTAATGAATTTAATTAGTGAGAAGAGACAGCTTTCACACTAAGGAGAGGAGTGAAGAGAAAACAGGAACATCAATGTGCACAGAGAATAATGCTACAGTACAGAACAATCCTATTAAAACTGAATTAATAGGCAAAGCTGTTTGGCCTCTGCTCTTTATTGCAGGGCTTTCTCACTTTAAATGAAAACCTGAAAAATGAGCTAAAGCCCTATTTTTGTTATTAATGGTATGAGGCTTAGTTCTGCCAGGTCTGAAAGCACAAGTAGAATTCTGCTCCTTCACAGTTACATGATTCCTTCCAAGTTCAAATTAACATGTTCACATATGTATTTTTCACCATTAGAAGCAGCAGTTGGTTTGGGTCACCTTCCATCCCCTCCTTCTTTTTATTCATTTCTTTTTTAGCTTATCTATTTTATGGACTTATGTGCCCTGAAGTTCAAATAAATTGGAAGTTTAAATTAACCCAATTTTTATGGGCTTGGATCTCATTGAGAACCCCCAGGCAAGGTTTGGTAAAATGTGCATTGCTAATGCATCTACAAATATTCACAGGGCTGGGCTGCAGCAGAAGCACTATAAGCCCACGCCTAGGGTCTCAAATTCCTCACAACATTTGCTTCACTCAGGAGTGAAATTCTTATTAAAAATAAAAAGTTCCTGGAATTGCTGTTTACAAGCAAGAGCCAAGAAATGTGACCAAAACATTCCTGAAGGGGTAACACATGGCAGCTGTCCAGCAACTCTGAAACATGTCCCTGAATGACATCCAGAGCTAATCCAGGGGAGGGGCATCCCTCCAGCCCAGCTCAGCCAAGGACGCTTGGCCAGCTCAGCCAGAAATAGATGGGCCAGAGGCCACAAAGATGGGGGTAGGTATCATCTGATGGTTGCACAGTGGTTTAGGTTGGACCCCATGTCAGTGCTCTCTTCAGGTTCCAGGCCAGCCCCACTAATGAGCCCTGAGGGCAAGATGAAAGAGTAAGTCTGTGGTTCGTTAATAACATGTTAATTCTGAAAAAAAACAAAACAAAGCCAAACCCCAGATTTTGAAATACTGACTGTGCAATGATGTCCTTTTCTTTCTTCATCCTTCTTCAGACAATCTACCAAGATCCATGACAGTTCTTTATCTAATGGAAATGCAGATATTTTTTGTGTGTATGGTGTTTAAGAAAAAATACCAATTTGTTCCAAATGTCACAGCGTGTTAAGTATCCATTAGGGGTTTTTCTAATGTATACAGTGGAAACAACCATCCTTTATTTCCTTGCGCTGCTCCAGGGGGATGAAGCCTCCAGGGATTTAATCGTTCACTTTGAAATTTCTGGTTGAACCATCTTCCCAAGGTGGGGGCACTGCAGGTCTTTGTGACACTGCTGTTTAAGAAACAGCAATCCTCACTTCCCAATATCCTTAGCAGTGCAGAGGCAGCTCCAGTGCCAGGCAATGCACAGCTGAAGGACTCTCAATCTCCTTGGGCTCCTTCAGGAAGAGCCAGGATCCTGATTCAGCAAGGCCGTAGCTCCTTGCTATATGGCTTAGAAGCCTGGGAGCAATTCTAACCTTGAGAGTGTGTTGTAAATTTTACTGGAGAACAGTAATTTCTGTCTTGGAACAGAGCTAGTTAAAAAAACCCAAACTTTTTTAGTTTGTGGTTTGTTTTTTTTTGTTTTTTTTTTTTTTTTTTTGGTTTAGTTTAATTTTAGCAAAGGCTTGATGATGGGTATTATTTTGAAAAGAAAACAATTCCTAATGATTATTATTTTCAACTGGCGGCTATTTTATCTTCAAGACATTTAGAACTCTGACTTCTATGTCATACTAATGTTTCTGGGATGCTGAGAATTAAAACAGAAGGTAAAAATGCTGAAGTTCTTGCTTACAGTTAAGTATGTACTTAAGGACCATCAGACTTTTTTATTCCTTTTGATCTCTCATTCTAGATAACATTTTTTAACTTGTATTTTGTGCTCATGTTTTTAAATAGAGTTTTGAACCATTCTAGAGAAACCCATTGTGTGCACATTACCATGTAAAACTTACGGAAAAAAAATAATTCAGGAAAACTACAAAGAGTATAAAGTATACTTACTATATTTAAAAGAGCCTTTAGATAAAACCGTATTTCTGATCACATGTAAGATGAAGAAATCTGGGGTGCAGAGAAACACTGTTTTAATTCTAGGAACAAATTTAAATGAAGCAGGAACAATGTTTCTGATGATGAGGCAATGAGTATCTGCGGTGTCAAAAAGCCTCTAGTTAGCCATTGGAAAATATTTCTGGCCATGAAAAAAATGCAGGCAGACAAACTCCAGTTTGTCTCTAGTTAAAAGCAAGTGTCATTTTGCATGTATTTGAAGATCAAACCTCAAAACTCTGTCAGCCATTTAAGATGATTACAAAGAAGATCCTATTATATTTTTTTCCTGTTTGTTACTCCTATGGTTCCCAAGTCTTTCAAAAACACCAGCTTCATTTTTGTTGTTAGTTCACAATGACACACAGAAAATATCATTCTCCTCTGTCTAGGGAGTGCTTAGGTGTGCCACCTTCTCTCAGCTTGTATCTAAAGTTTCTTACTTTTTGTTAAATCGACTCATGTTGGCCTAATGAGCATCCTATTGAAATCCCACATCTGATTACGTGCATGCAGCAGAATTACTCAAAGCAATCCAGCCATTGATCATCACTACTAATTTCTCCTGAGAAACCATATAAAAAAAGGCAATAAAGGATAAAAGGGTAGGAGATTCAAGCCCATCAAAAATTTGGAGTAAAGACTAAGGATTGTCAGAGCTGCAAGGAATATGTGACCTAAGATAAACAGATAAAAAATATAATTTAGATTTAACTGGATTTTCACATCTACCCCAAGTACTACATTTTATATATATATGTATATATACTTCTGCCTCAGGTCTAATGAACCTCCAAGTGGCAGCAAGGATTGCTCAGAAGCCATGAATCTAAGAGGATCAGGCATAATGTTAGAGAAAAGTATCTTATGCTCTACTTAAAATCTTCCAACAGCCATATCAACAAAACCAATTTCAGACACATTTGTCAGTTTACAGGTAAACAGTGAACGAAAGGGAAAAATATAAGTTTTTTGTTCATCAAATAAAGAAGCTTTAACTTAAAAAAGCTTTAATTTAATGTTACACATCTTGTTCTTGAAATAAACATATTTCATAGTTCCCTGAAGATACTCCAGGGTGCTTCAATTCTGATATCTCTAAAATGTATGAATCGAGTTGCAAACCATTATTATAAATGTAAGACAGAATACATCATCTGGGATTGTTTCATCAATCTGAAAGAAAGCTTTAGAGAGAAAGAGGAAGGAAATAAGACTTTTTATTTGTAGTAAATTACTAATGACACTTGTTTTTCAGTACCGTAATTCACCTTATGGTCTAGAAACTCAGATATGCCATGGAGGAATAAAAATGAGATTCCTTACTTCAGCTTTTTTACAGATGCTTTCTACAGAGGGGCCAGGTTGGATGAAAAAACCCATTAAATGTCTCATCTAGCATCTTCCTATGCCATAACGTTGAATATAATTTCACACTGCATAACACTCCAGCAAATACATCAGAAAACATCAGCACTCAAGAACCAACCAAGATAAGATGCTTCAATGCACCCTTTGGAAAGACCATGTGAGAATAGATAGCATAGTACTAATGCTAGTTATGTTACTTTATGCACAGCTGAGAAGCATTCAGATATTTCAGTGAGGGATGTGACATAAGAACATACACAAAAATAGAATATTATGAGAACTGTAAAAATCTCTCAAGCAGAATTAGATTAAAATATACCTAGAAAAGTTATAAAGCTTCCTTTAGATTCCACAGTGAGAGGAGATGTATCAGGATGAATCTCAATCACTGATTTGAAAAAGAAGTTCATGTGAATGTTTGCATAAGCCATGGTTTACAATATGACCCATGATTTAAAATATCACTAACAATATTATTAGGAGAACTCATACACAATAATACAGCCAATTTGGATTGGCTATAAGCCTATAAATGATTCATACCAACTTTGTCAGAATAGTAGAAACCTATCACAAAATTTTTACTGTTTATGCAGAAAGGCTTTCTGTTTTAGGTGTCACAGATTTTATGCTATCATAACAAAAGTTTGAATAAAACATATCTACCCTCAGATGCTGCTCTGTATAGAAACAAAACCAGAAACATGTTGCCTGTCTAATGTAATTTTTAAACTATATATGAATAGTCATGTTGAAATGTTGCCTATGCATTTTCACATGCTAACTTAGTCAGGATAGTAGAAATCTGTCACAAACATTTCACTGTTAATGAAGAAAGGCTTCCTTTTTTTTTCCTTTTCTTTAAGTGGCAGGGATTTTATGCCAGAATGCTTCTAATGTTGTTTTTATACAATTTAAAGCTATGGTATCAGAAACTTCTAATTTACATACTTTCCCATCTACCTACAGTGTTTTCAGCAAAACTGCAGATCAGCATACTCAGTAATAGAGAGTGTCAGCACACTTTAATACTCCAGGTTATATATATCCTCTGCTGACGTATATGAGCAGGGTTCCACTGATTCCAATTGCATTATGCTCTCACTGACTGATAAGCCTCTTCAGGAAATTACACTGTAGCAGAAAGTCTAGGGCAGCTGACACTCTGTAGGATGGAATACAAAATATGCCCTATAAGAAAACAAATGAGAATGTGGTGGTTTTTTTTATATTTCTCTCAGGACTGACTTTATTTAGGATGTTGTACACTTTTTCCTGTAGACTTAAGGTGTTGGTTGTATCTAGACAACAGATGTTCACTTAGCTGCTGAGCCTCATAGAACTGGAAAAACAAGATGAAATTGAATTTAATCTTCTTACTGAATTATGGTGAAGCTGATATTCACTTAAGGAAATATCTCTGCTGAAAGATACTGTCTTTCAGTGGAAGGTGAAAGAAGGTGAAAGAAGGTGAAAGAAGGTGAAAGCAGAAGAAGAGCAAAACTATCTCAAAATTCTAGCCATGTTGAGAGACCTGGCATTATGTGAAAATACAGGTCTGTGTCAGAAGTTCAGCAATGAGACCAATTTGTTCAGTAACAAGTAACAAGGTGTTGCAGGATAAGGGCTGGATGTAGAGGGTTTGAAAGAACTGCACATTACAGAAGAGTTATGGACAATGGGGTACATCCTGCTTTCTGATCATTTTGGAGGTGCAAAAGGCTGTAGAAGTGACAGAAAAACAGTGAGATTGAATTTTATTTTGTCATTAGAAGTTGCTAAAAAGTTAACATACTGTCCTTTCAGTAATGCCATAAATTGAGAGATCTCTAAGGCCAGAAATGAATTTTACATCTCTTAATCTTACTTTGTAAATGGCCCAGGCCATTGGAATTAATTTCAATTAATATTCACTTGGATATGCTAGTATTGAACTTAGTAGGTAAATCAGGTTTTCTTAGGAGCTTTCCTCCTAGATTGCCTTCTGTAGTGCAGTAGTTATCGGTGAAGATTATGCTAATGAAAAGAATATAGTGATTAGTACAGTGAACCTATTTGCTGTTTCCACACTGCCAAGGGTGCAGCTCTAATTGGGGTGACTAGAAATCTCATGAAGGAAAAGTGAGGATTTTACACTGAAAAAAGAGGATCTATGTGCTCTACTGCATGCTTGTACACCAGCTGGCACAATGGGATTTGAAATGAATATTGAACAGAAGAATGAGAACTAGTAACTTCAGATCAATGATGCAGGCCTGATGGTGTTTCTTTTGCAAAGGATATATATGCACATCTTACGCTTGCAAGAAGCTGATCTGAAAATACAGTAGAAAAAAAAGGGTTATGTTAATTTTGTAGCATTGATGGATATGAGTTTTCTCCATAGAATCTCTGATTTAAAAACCTGTACTGCCTGGAGTGTTCAGAGAACAAATAGCAATATAAATTCTTCCTGCACTGCCAGGAATGAGATAATCATTATTGCACTGTAAATATTAACAAGGTAAGATTTCAAGCAGGGGCAGCTAAGGAAAATGGCCATCAGGCCTTAAACTGAAAGATTCCTGCTTTGCTTCTATCTGTCATTTTCTCCCTGCACATCTCACATGTGGATCAGTTTAGTGTCCAGTGTTTCACTGAATATCCTACAAAAGGCCAGACAGACTTTCACAACTACCTGGGATGAGGAGATGTGCGACGAAGAAAGTCAGTTAAACACTAAAAATGTTTTTTAGAAGCTGGGGATTATTATGTTCTACATAAACATAATAATTAGAACAATAAATTCAGCAATACTAGTCATTACTTATGAGTAGAAATAAATGATGCATCCAAATTAAAGAACTAATTTATTCTTAGGCAACCAAGAAAGTCAGCAATTACTAAGTTATTAGAACTTAGATGACATTGAAGTGAAGAAGGACAAATGAGTCAGAACCAGTTGAAACAACTAACAAAGGAAAGGTGAAAAAATTTTCCTTTCACTACCTTATTATGTTACAACTAGGAAGACTTGTCTGATTTAAAAAAAACCAAACAAACAACAAAAAACCAAAACCAAACTCTTTAGTGTGCCCTGGGTACACTGTATTTATTAATGTTTTTACTTGTTTTGCTTCTACTTTTATTTACTTTCCGTTTGTTGATCTGATTTCTCATGCTTGTCCT
Organism: Coracopsis vasa; assembly: GCA_026283785.1. Classification (NCBI taxonomy): domain Eukaryota; kingdom Metazoa; phylum Chordata; class Aves; order Psittaciformes; family Psittacidae; genus Coracopsis; species Coracopsis vasa. The sequence goes on along the minus strand of JANHGB010063813.1, from coordinate 3,217 downwards.
ATCCTTGTACCTACTTCTCTTTGTGCATTTTCAGCCTTTGGTCAAATGAAAAAGATTCATTTGCTGTCCATCTTTTTGTTTTTTTCCTCTTCATTTCACTGTCCATGGTTACTTCTCAGTTTGAAATGCAGTAGCATGCAATTTGCATAACAAAAGACTAAACCTAAATACTAGTAATACATTTCAGACTATCAATCAGGTATTGTTCACAGTATCTTTGCCTCTCTTTTAAAAAGACAGCATAAGACAGTTGATAGCATACGAAACTAGCTCAGCAATCTTGATTTTACCCGTGCCTGTTAAATAGAATAAAATAAAAATATGTTAAGACTAGAGAACAGGAAACATTACCTACCTATGTAACATATATAGAATGTGTTCAGATACTAGGCTATATTGTTTAAATAGGTACAGCATTTGTTGACACTCAGAAGTGGTGGTGGTTTTTAGGCACTGTTTCCAGTAATTTTTATTTCTCATCCATATATTCCTTTATATTCATATTTGGGATGTTAGTTTTTCAGATATATTGGAATTTCCCTATAGATCACACCCAGTGATTTCCCATCTGCATGTGTAATTTAGGGAAGTAGAAGTTAAATACTAGAAATTAGATCAGTATTAAAATTGTGTGTGGCTACTTCTCAGTAAAATTCCTTAGCAGACCATTTCCACAAATGATGGAGAACTGGAATAGGAACTAAATATTCAGTTAACTGAGAAATATGAATTTACTGAGGATCTGAATATTATTATCTATATATTCTATTAATTATATTAAATTAATAAAGAAATATGGTATCACTCTGAACCCTATTATTAGCATCAATGTCTAGAGCTAATAACTCTTCTAAAAGGCGGCATGTTTGATGATCATTGTTTACTATGGTGTGCAAAAAATTTACTATCTCTTTATGCCTTCATATATTTGATACCTGTTTTTCCCCACACAGGAAATTATTTTAGACAGGCAGCTTTAATTTATTGTGTATTTTTACATGATGAAGCTTTGTAGTCTGAAATCCCATTCTTTAAATTCTACAGTAACATAAACAGTAATTGTTAGGAACTATTATTCTCCTAGATAAAGAAAATAGGACAATGTGTGTCTTTGATTAGGAAATGACAGAGAAATCTCAAAACACACTTTATAGATATCAACTGCTTTTTTAATCCTTATTATGGCAATTTCTGACATTATTTATTTTTCTAATTAGGGGTATTTTTACGCTGCTTGTGTAGAGCAACAATTGTACTAGACATTCATAAAGGTGGGGGCAGATATCATTGTGTTCATGTGGAGCTCTTAAAGATTAGCAAGCGTACTCCCACTAAGTAATTGAAGCTTACCTATATCATCACCTGGACAGCGGACATATGGTTTACTTTTTGACATAGATGGTATATGTCAAAGTGAATTTGATAGCTCAGCAGTCACAGAATCTTTAGGCTAGACTGTAAGCTCTTAAATGATGTTAGGACATGATCTCTTAAAACAACGCTTTTAAAAATAATTTGCACTGCTACCTGAGCTATGCAAAGAATAAAGCTGTGAATATAAATAGATAAAGAGAACAAACATCAGAGCTATGAAAACCACACAGCCAGGAACAAGCCCATGAAAATCAATACAAATTGCAATTTATTTTTAATATTTTGCATAAGTCCTTGAAACATATTATATATGCAAGCTGGGAAAAGATTTGAGAGCAGAAAATCTCAGAAAAATTCAGTAATAGTTTATCAAAGAGAAGAAGTTTTGGCTATGTTTAGGAGACCTGATAAAATATTCTTTTTTCTCAATTCATGCAAAGATCAATTAAGCTAATGCTTGCAATGTGCTTTGGAGGTGAAAGCAACTGCTACACAATGCTGTCATGCTAAGGATGCAGCTAGTGAATTCTCCTGTTCAGCACTTCTTCAAGACAGAAAAAAGAAGAGGCAAGTCCCTTCATCTGAGAACCAGGAAGTAAGGCAGAGATCCACAACCCAGCCTGCTGTTAGGGGTTTTCATGCTGTGTGTGACAAATCTCACAGCACTCTGGATTTGCCAGCCCCTTGGCAAATTCGGTGGGTATGCTGTAAAGGATTACAGATGCAGAGACATGGCATAAATTCTACCCAGGAGCACACCATAGCTACAGTGCAAAACTGCAGGCCTGAATTAGATTTCACAATATGTTTATCCTGGATCGAAATCCAGGTTTGGTACCTGGCCACGTTCAAAGCGTTAAACCCGGGAAACTGCCCCTTGTAATGTGGTGGGGATGACGGAATATCAGCCCACCTGCTCAAAGCTGCAGGGCGGAGGTGAGCCACATCCAAAGAGGGAATGCCAAAGGTGGTGCTTACCTCTCTCTTGCTACCTGCTGCACCTCAGTGAGCACTGGCCCCTTTCTCTTGGGGCAGGGGAAGGCTCCCTGGCTCAAAGCAGAGCGGAGAAGCCTCGGTTTCATGAGCAATATAAAATAACATTACAGCATTTTCCATTGCACAACACTATATGATATAGGCATGCTTTCTATTTCGGAATTTTTCTTTTGGTGCTTAAATTTTTAATGCCACCTACAACCTACAAGAGATAAAATATCTCCTTTTTCTTTTTTTTAATAGTGACAAGGTAGTTTCTTTCATGTAAAAAAGTTTGCTAAAATTTTGTATTGAGAAACGAAGTATTTTCTTGTACCTGAGGGAGACACTTCTCATACATCTGCTGTATGCTCTTAGCATATCCCAGTGACATTCTTCACCCAGTTGTGACTAAAAATGCTAACCCAATATTAGCCTATCATGCATACATGTCTAATGTGTGAATTCTGGGACAGCACTTAACTCCCTTCCTAATCCCCAAATATAACAAGTAACAGGGAAAGCGGAATTGATGTGCCATGGTTGGCTTATTATGTGTAATTCAGGAAAATGGTTGCTGTCAGCTTACTTTTTCTAGTAACATCTGAAACTCACATGTAGCCAAAAGCAGGCCAACAAAGTTTTGTGTCTTTCATTTATTTTTCCCTGCAAAACATCCTTGTCTCTGGATGGAAGGGAGGGGATCCAGAGGGACCTTGACACGCTTGTGAGGTGGGCTGAGGCCAATCTTATGAAGTTTAATAAAGCTAAGTGCAAGGTCCTACACCTGTGTTGGAGCAATCCCAGGCACAGCTACAGGTTGGGCAGAGAAGAGATTCAGAGCAGCCCTGCAGAGAAGGACTTGGGG
>JANHGB010063810.1:0-21961 GCA_026283785.1 Coracopsis vasa | reverse complement strand
CAACCCAGGGCTGGTTCATATGTCCCCCCCCGCCCCCGCCAGATACAAAGCAACCAATGTGATAATGGAACATTGGTGTGCCACCATCATAGAGTCATAGAGTGGTTTGGGTTGGAAAGGACCTTAAGATCATCCAGTTCCAACCTCCTACCATGGGCAGGGATGTCTCACACTAGCACCCAACAAGAGCACATTGCCTTGGGATCGATGGGAGGGCTTTGGCACCAAAATAGGTGGCTTGTCCCCAAACACTTCAGCCACCAGCTTCAGCGTTCCTTATGGTACCATGCACACCCACTTCAGGTGGCAGCCTCCAGCCCCATTTTTCCAGTGCGACATCCTTACCAGAGTAGCTAGAACAGCTCGTAGCCAGCCCTTGGGACTCTGGGATGATCCTGCCTTGCCCAGCCTTGCTCCAGCATCTGAAGGGGAAGAGGGATGGGTTTTATTTAGTTCTTTGTTAATACCCCAATGGCACAGGGAAGCACACTGGGGACCCTCTATTCAGGCCATTGTCTTACCTGGCCCAGGTGGTGCATCAATCCTTTTCTCAAAACACAGAAAAATTCATTTCTAATTAACACTGGCCCAGTGGCCATTGCTAAGGAAGGTGGAACAGGTGAATAACCATCTCTGCCCTATTTTACCCATCCTGACCACCTGCTTACCATTAAGGCCCTGGGTTCCCCCACTTTCTAACAACACCAGTGTGGACCCTGTCCTAGACAAAGCCCTAGCTTCTGTGCCACACGAGGCTGACAGAGTGCTCAATGACATGGGCCTGGAAGTGCCTGACCTGCACTGAAATCCTCTGCTTAGCCTCACGTTTCCTCCTTCTCCTCCAAGACCCAGATGTGCAGCCTGGGATGACAGCATGGATGAGGCATGGGGGCAAGCCACCAGTGACAGCTTAACAGAGACACCAGACCTTTATCAGATTAGGAGGAAACAAAAATATAAATCCCCTAAACTTCCCGAATGAACATAAACAATGCCATTGAAACAGCAATAATTGGAAAAGAAATTCCCTATAAGGAAAGAAACCCACCTAAGGAAAAGGGGCCTAATTCAGAGGCCTTGTCTGTGCTGTGTATCACGGAGCACGGCAGCACCCTTTTTGATAGCAACGTCTGGGGAACCTGACACTGAGGCCCAAAATAGTTAATTTTATTGAAGTGACTTTTAAACACACAAGATCATTAGCTCTTCAGTCTGCGTGTCAGGACTGACTAGAGCTGCCACGATCCATTTGCTTTAAAGCAGCACTTAAGGCTTTTCTTCCCTTACACTTTGTTGGAATTGCACGGGTCCCGACGAAATGATAGGCAGGAATTAGCTTTTTCCGAACAATACAATTCTGATTTTAAATCGGCACATGAAACAATTAATTTTGTAGGATAAGGGATCTGTTGCAAATATACAGCAGTACACCCACACATCACCATCTGCTGCAGAGAATTAAATGTACAACTCACAAATGAAATCCTGCAAAGTTGGTGCAAAAAGGTCCTTGCTTGAATTTAAACAAGGCTGTGGAAACCTGCAAACACATTGCGAAAGATCATGAAAACAATAACAAATTTTTCCATCTGTGAGTCAGTTCTTGAGGGGTTGAGCGGTTGTTTTGCTTTGTCTATATTGGTGTAGTTGCAATAATTGTTGCAGCTCACAATGTAAGTTGTGTCTAAGGTGTGTTTGAGCTCTTCTCCTGGCCAGGACAAAGTCACCCACAGAGGGGCTCCCAACAGGATCCATCACGTTACAGCAGGTCTTCTATGTTTAGGGGGCAAAAAAACCCTCAAAAACTAAAACCCACAAGAAATTCCTGGTTTTGAATATTCAGTTTAGCCACAATTTTTTAAAAAGTTGGCAAATCTGGCAATTGTTGTGGATGTTTTATTATTAGAATTATTAACAAACGCTGTTCTGCTGAAGTGAGGAAAAATAAATATCAACAACTACTGCTGCCATGAAAAACTCTAACAACAAACAGATATCTGCATCCCTTTGACTCCCCTGAAGCCAAGTGTTCATTTTCTCACTTTGTCTCCTTGTTTTCTTCTAACATACCCATTCGAAATGTGCTCCTTGTTTTACACCTAGTAGATACTAAGCCATGTTTGCTGATACTGTCTACTGAGCAGATGGCAATGAATCTTCATAGCCAAGAAAGGCAATGAAGTCCCTTGACCTAATACGCGCCAGTAAAACATGTGGCTCTGTACGAGCATGCTGGAGCAGACTGAAAGCAAGCTCTTTGTAGAGTTGCAGCCCCTGCCTTTTCCATACTTAGCATTAACCCTCCGGACAGCTGAGACTATTGAGCACCCATTGGCAGCCATGGCCTGTAAATGAGCCCAGGACCTGCTCCTCACACTCTCACCTCTGTAAACCTCAAAAAAGTAGTCTTTTGCAGCATCAGGATGACTGAAGCCCTGCCAGTGACCCCTCGAATACAGATGCACCCCTCTTATGTTTTTAAATAGGGTGCCAAGAAAAAGTGCTGACGTTTTCTCTAGTTACCACTTCATTCTATCAGTAAAAGCTATAAACACAAAGCACACACTTATGATGCTACCAAGCCCATCAGCATCTGGAATTTTACCTGCACATCCCCAAAACCAAAACCATGAGGGTATGTATGAAACACAAGGTACAACATTCCTCTACCAGAGCCCAAAATTGCTCTGGTTCAGTGTTCTTATGGCTTTTAGCAGGGCTCTTTTAGAAAATGAGATTTCCTAAACCTTTTCCAAATGCACGGGCTTTTTTAACATGCACTTATCCTCCCGCACACCTGGGAAGTACTCTCAGTACACACACACTGAGTATAATTTATGCTAAGGGCCTGTTACATGTTTAACTCCGATAAAGTGTATCTGTAATTAAGAAACGCAGCATCAGAGGTACAGCGTGCATGTAAATTTGCAGGAAGGGTTCTATCAACTGAACGAATGCCGCTAAAGACTATTTAAAACCACATCCTAATCAGAAAGCTACGCATATATATATATTTATATCAATATCACGAAACCCTTTGACATCCTCAGCACTGCTAACACTCTGACTAGAAGCCGACTTAACACAGCTGCCTTGGGCAAGCTTGCATGCATAAAGAATCGAGTGACTTGATTAATCAGTTAAAGTTGCTGAATCATGGGCTTGCAGCCGTGCCTGTGAAGCCTTGGCTATCGACGGGAAACCATCAGCATGGGATTTAGATGATTTCTATCATCTAGGATGGTCCACAGACCTGTATGGTTCTTATCTTTGCCAGTGTTTTTATGAGGAGTAGAATCTCTGTCCTGAAAAATGAGCCTTGTCAAAAGGGTCTCAGTGTGTGTGTGAGAAGGGAGTCCAAAGGTAAGTGTCAAAAGGGAAGCAAATCTTGGAAGAAGAGGTAGGAAAGCTGTGAGCAAGAAAACCCTGAATCCACTTGGAAGACACTTCCAACAAACACAGGCTAAGGTACCAGGCTGCCTGGCCACACCAATCAGCTGAAGGTGTATCCCAGCTTGAGCAAACCACATCTGAAATTCAGCAGCATCACCAAGGAAAGGGCAGGAAGAAATGAGGAACATGAACTGGTAGGAGTGGAAAGCAGAAGCAGGCAGGCAGTCTATCTAACAGAAAACTGCAAAAAATGGAGGAGCATTTCTGGGCATCTGGAGCATGAACTGCTTTGCCATGAGCTTTCAACAGGCAGGAAGGCTAGGGGGAAAAATGCTTTTCCTTAATACATAAAAATTAATTTTTTCCAGAGAAAAGATGAATTCCTAGGGAATGCTTCATTTGACACTCACTGTAGAGGCTCTCTGCATGGCTCATCCTTCCCAGTACCCTGCAAGCTTCACCTCTTCTCAGGAGGGCTGGAAGCTTTGGGAGAAGACACTTACTTCTTGTATCAGCCTATGCTCAAAGAGAAGACAAAAACCTCAGAAACAAATCACTGCACCCTACAACAACCACATGGGAATGGTGCTTTTTGTCATTGAGTTCAACCCCTCCCATCCCATGCTATTGGATGAATCCTTGGGTTGGGTCTTTAGTTAGGATTAACAGCCACTGCTCCTCTGAAGGACACTGATCCAGCTGCTTTCTGTTAGGAAATCAAGGAAAGTTTGGTTAAATAAACTTATTTCTCCCACCTGCCCACACTGCCCAGCAGAACAAGGATGTGGTGGGGAAGAAAGGCCTTAGGGGACCAGATCAGGCAGGAGAAGTGTCCTTGGAGGAGACTGTTCCCCAGTTGCTGGTGCCTTCTTGCCCAGCAGATCATACAAGAGGGAACTGTGATTACACATTTGCCCAATCTTTCCTGCCCGGCAGTTTTTGCTTAGGTTTTTCAGAGTGTGAGCAAAGTGTCCTTGAATGAGTGTTTAGCATAAAAGGAAAAGGAGGGCAGCCTTGGTGCCAAACCTTTTACGTTTCCTCCACAGTGTGATTCTGCTGCACTTGTAAATGATCATATTAACATATATTAGAGGAGTTCATGTGCTAGTAATGGAAGAGATTGTCAAACCACAGTATCTTATCTGTTAAAATAGCCAAGGTAATAGTATCATGTCAGCTAAATCAAAAAGAAGATGCTGAACAGGTCATTCACTACCTAAAACCAGTATATCATTGGCTACACACATATATATTTCAATACGAACTGACTATGGAGTGTGTATTTGCAATATTAAAGATAAAATACTGTTCTTTGCTATGTTATGAACTAAGTTTGTGCAAAGCAACAAATTTTTAAAGCTAAGTTAAAACCTCTTGAGAATAAGAGGTTTATAATGGAAATGCTGACAGATTCCTAACTATAGCACTGGGATCTCTCTTGCTATTATTGACCAGATAAACCAACAAGGTAATTCAACGTAGTGTTCCAGCTCTGAAACACTAACACATTCCTTCTGGTCCCAGCTGCTGAGGGAAAGTTAAATATAAAACTTAATGAAACTGCATTGACGGACTACAGGGCTGGATGGTTGCCCTGCACCAGGGAAAGATGAATTTCTCTCCTGGGAAGGTGTCTGAAGGGCAGATAGTGACTGGCTGGATCATGTGCAAGTGGTGGCTGGACCCTTCTGAATAGTTTTCCTTAGCTGAAGTCAGATGGCTAAGGACAAAAAGCTGTAACAGTCAACCCCAGTCACTGCACACATACCAGAACAAGAAATGAATAGAAATGCAGAGCACTTTCAACTTAGCCACCACACCTCCACATGATGGATGCTGAGAGCACGAGCAGTGCTCACAGGGGCTGGGGAACATAAACCTGCCATCCCTCCCCACAAAATTGCCCCAGAAGTCTTCAGTTTAGCAACTCAAGTGCTAGGGAATCCAACTCCACTCAGTGACAGCTAGAAGAAAGCTCTGGTGTGGATGGACGTTCAGTCCTTGCCCTGTTTCCAGAGCCTTTCCCTGGCCTCGGAGGTGGGAGGTAGCGGCAGGGTTGTGCTAAGCCAGCATAGTTGTCCAAACAGAAGACAAAGCTGCCAGCAGCAGCAGTGCGATTCATGCCACGCTTTAACACCCAGAAAACTTTGCTACTCCTTTGTGTGCCATGTATAAAATTACTGAGACTGCTGGGAGGCGCATGTGCTGCCTCTACCTACACATAAAATCCTGAACAAACTTCCTGAGGTTGGTGGGCTGGTAGCACTGCCTACTGTCAAGACCGTCTGACATTTCCAATTACAAGACTCTACTTTCAACTGCTTATAACTGTCATATTTTGAGCAGTAACTTGTCATTTTCCATCCTGGGCATCTGCCTCAGGCTGAATTTTTTTGGAAAGCTTCAGCCCAAACAATATAGCTATTCCCAAGGGCAAGGCCAGGGAACAATGCACTGTTTTGCAATGGTAAAAGAGAAAAAGAACTGACATGCTCTTTTTTAAGATGCACCGTGGCTCCTCACAGTTTGGATAGGGGAGTAGAAATTTAGTCAACTTGTGACCTTTGTATTAAGGATGTGCCTCTTCAATACTGCTGTGAAAATCTATGCAATGTGGCCAAGTGAAAGCGTTTGAAAACAATTCAATCCAAGTTCCTCTGCAAAGACATTTTTCAGTGGGAATCCTAAAACCATTGAGAATCCTGTCTTGCTGATCTTGTCTTACCCTTCAGCTTGTCCAGAACGGAGTAGCCCCATCCCACCCAACCTGCAGCACGGACCAGCTAAGTCCCTTTGCAGCGCCCACCACAGCGCAGGCTCATGGACTCACCACCACTTGCCACACCACATACATGTTAATGCCTGGTTAAGGGATCAGAGCAAGATACCACCTATAGTCACAGCTCCTCATCGCTATGATGTGGGTCCAAAGATCACCTGTTTCCTGGCATGCAAATATCACCTGTTTCCTGGCATTCAGACTACAAAGGGAATAAATCCAATCATGCTAGCACAGGAGAATGGAGATTTGGGCCAGGATCCTGGAGTAGCTTCAGCTCTAAGTAGATGTAGGGATATTTAGACAATTCCCATGGGCTGCGTGACGACAGTGGGACTGAGCAACAGTGCAGGTGTGGGAAGTCTCATGCTGAGCAGAGAAGGGGATTGAGCCTCAGGAAATTATCCCAAACCGGGAGGATTTGGATTATCTAGGCAAAGAGATAGGCTGAGAAAAGGCGGAACTGGAGCAAGGATGAGATGGAGGGGAACGGGCAGAGTGATTTGCACCCACCAGAGCTGCCAGCTTCCCAGGACTGGGAATGGGATCCAGGATCCTGAGTCTCACCGTCAAGAGGCTGCCAAAAAGAGTGCTGAGATCCCATCATTCCCAGTTGGAAATGGCAGGCTTTACAGCTCCTAGCACGGCGTGGCTCTTCCTGGGTTCAGAGCCTACCAGCAGGAGTTGCAGCTGGAAGTGCTCCGCACTCTGGAAATCAGATGCCAGAATGAACAGCACACATTTAGCACCCCCATGCAAAATGTCTGGGTTAAACAGCCCTCCCAGGCTCGCAGAGCAGGGTTTTGGCAGAACCCAGGTCTGCAAGGCACCATTCAGATGAACCAGGACAGCATCCCGTGCCCAGCAGCATTCATCACAGCCCTCTCTACTTCTACAGCAAGCGAAGCAGGGACCAGGAAGCAGCATCCCTTACTAACCTGTCCTCCTAATTCATCCTGAGCACCAGCCTCTCCTGTACCAAGCGTGGCAGAAAGAACGTGTGACACTAAAACTGCAACATGATTTGCACGCACAAGTGGTGCAGGCAGCTTCTGTTCAGGGATTCCCTAAATTTTAAGTATAGGAATTTACAATCCTTCCTCATGTCCTTTGAATACAGAAATCGAGGAGAGAGAAAATGGAGGGTGTTTTCATTCTCGGAAGTTGTCTTTGAATGGTGCATCCTGCCTTTACAGAAAGCTGATGTTTACTACTGCAATACATTCAGTTTGAAACTCAGTTCATCTGCTGTAAGAAATTACTCAGACCATTAATTTTGGAAGCCAATGCTGAGGGATCATGAATGTTAAGAATTCTACTTACGTTGGGTCTGGGAAATTTAATAAATAAAAGAGACTTTTCATCAGCATCTCAAGCCATAATATTTTAATGCTATTGGCATTAATTAAAATATCTGGAATTTTTAAAGGAGCCTTCTCCTTCTTCCTTTACATTTTTTACTTCTAGCATTAAAACAGAAGCCTAATTTTCCACAGAAAAGTGTTCTTTGTGGCTGATCGTCTCATTTATAATCGTCTCATGGCAGGAACAACCTTTCACTGAAATTTTGTTTATGCTTCAAAAATTTCCCCCTAATAACTTCTTCCCCACCCCCCTTCCCAAGCACCAGCAGGTCTGGATTTGTCTGCTGTGGAGGGCTGGGAAGATAAAAGTCCAGATGATTTGGCATCATACACGGGACTGAACTCTCAGTGTCTGATTAATGATACTATGCATCTCAGAAGGTAGTGATTCCCTCCTTTAGAGCTTAGGGGGGAAATCAGACTAACCTTTGAATTCATATTTCATCATCTTCCCCTGACATTTGTGCCTTTCTGCAGGACACCAGGGCTGCAGCTCTCAGGCACTCCCAGGGGCTCAGCAGCAGCAGCAACGCTGCCTTTCTTTCCTACACCAACCAACACAGCAAATGCTCCATCAAAGAAGGGGGCACCTGCTCTTCTGCAGGCTGCTTTGTGGGCAAGGTGGGTGCACACAGATCCAGTGCCATGTCCTGTCTGCCTGACAAAAGCGCTGACTTTTCAAAGGGGACATCATTGCACTGTGGGATGGGCAGATCTTGACTGTCTAGGTCTCTGCTGCTTACACTGTGACCGGTGGCAGCAATGCTGAATGCAAAGGCTAGAGGAGGCTTTGGCACGACTCTGAGGTCTTGTGAAGTGGACTCCTTCCCCGACTTGAGAGTTCAGATATGCTCAGAAAGATAAAAGGCTTTTTTTGTCTCTGATCTTAAGCTCACAGGTTTTTATTTGGATTTTTTTTTAAGTATCTAAATATACAGTCACTTGCTAGTTATTAATAGTGGGACCTCACCCTATTTGATGCTGTTCTCACTTCTTAGAGTGTCTAATTAAAGGAGGGACACAGAAACTGCCATGTGCTGCTCAGCCACTTGGCTCAATTGAGAAAATGGAGCCAGTGGGTTTTCCAGCTGCTGAAAGTAAGTGCCACAGATTGCCTCAGATGGAACCAGCTCTGTGCTGTTGTCTGGTCAAGGCAGGGTCAGGGGCAATGAAACATCAGGCACAGTGAAGAAGCTGCTATGCCTTCAGAGGCACTTAAGCAGGTATTTTCTCTTGAAAAGGACAAAATTGTAGCTGCCTGAAAAGCAAAAATAGCATTTTGCAGTGGATGAGGGGAAGCAGAGCTTCCACAAGAACAGCAATAACAAGAAGAAGAGGTTGCTTTTTTATTTCCACCAAATTGGGCACAGTCTCTTCTGTCTCAGAGGTGCCTGGCACAAAACAAAGCCACTGCTGTTGGGATGCTGCACACCGGTGCGTTGCAGAAAAGAGGCAGGTCACTGCTTCCTGGCAGTGTTTTCTCCTCCACGGCTAATATGCCGATTCAGCAGGCTGCCAAGCTTGCCTGTGCTGATTTCTGTGCTGGGCACAGCCAGGTGTCACACAGGTGAGGTTGCACACAGACATACAGGAGGCCCAGAGGGCTTTTATCTATTTTCTCCATGTGGCTGAAAGAGCACTCAAAGGCACCTGCTGATTTTGTATGTTCGGTGCCGCAGAGAAGAAAATCAATGTGGGAGCTACAGATGGCTTCAGCGTTACAGGGTAATCCAGGCTGCTTTCTGATGGAAACAGAACTGATTTACTCTTAATGGCTTAACTTTACTGACCATTGTAATCTGTTTCATTATTCAAAGGCAAACACTGAAAAAGCATTTTGTGAACGTGCCCGATTGTTTCAGGTGGAAGGAGGCGAGAACCATTTGTGTAGCGTTTCAGACACTTGTTTTAGTGGCTTCACATGGCTTTAGGAAGCTTTTCGTCTCTGATAGTGAGCTGTCTTTAGCAGGTCTCTTTTTCTTTCCCCTAAGCCTTGGGATCCAGCCTCATTTCCTTGTTTATTCTGCACTTCAGTGCTATCAGCCATCCTCAAGTGTTTGTCTCATCACCTTCAAGACTGCACCCCTACCCAGGAAAACAGTGAGGGACAAACTTTCTGCTCTCTGCAGGTTTTTCTCCCAGTAAGCTGTAAAATGATGTTTGTTTGGCTCATATTCTTAGCTAGCTACAGACTCCCCACTGAGACCCCCTACCCTGTCGATTGCTGACTAATCGTGCCTGCAGCAAAAGTAATCCAAACTAGGGAGCTGTTCAGCAGCAGCAGAAGGATCCATTAAAACAGATTATGCTCTTTGCTCTGTTTCCGTACTTATCCTGCGAGATCAGCCTGCCCAGGAGCAGCCTCAGGGCACAAGTGCCCAGCACTCTGCAGAGTCACCCTGGAGTGTTCCCTTGGCAGGTTTGGCAAGGCTTATACAGCAAAGGGGCAGGCACAGTTGGGGCCAGTGAGGACTGTGCAGCAAGGGAGCTGGCTGTGAGGTGATGCTCTCAGGCAGGCTAGCCCAGGAAGCTGCTGTGATATATTTTAGCTTTCTTGTCCTTGGCACACAGGCAGCAAAGCAGCTCTGTATTTGATTTGACTGAGCCTTCCGCTGACACTTCAAGGGGAGCAAACACCTAGAGCATTCAAGCCCTAGGGAAAGAAAAAGTGCATAGTAGTGATACCCTAGAGTTAATTCAGTCTCAAAATTCAGTGGCCACTCAGCATCAAAGCATCAGCCTGAGGCAAGGAGCAAGACTTCTTCAGGCCATTAGAGCAAGCCCTTGGTATTTACATTCCTTCATTGTAGAGTAACTTGGTTACAGGTCCTTCACTTCTCTTCATGGCATGAGGCCAGTCCCTGTGCATTTCGCTGCACCTTTGAAGACCCCATCTCCAGCTCAGCACCTTGCTTCCAGCATTGACTTTCTGGAGGTACCATGCCTCTGCCTCTCCACCAGCTACACCAGATGTGGACTCTATGGCAAGGTCTGCTGCTCGAGCTGATCTTGCTCCAACGTTGTGACTACCATTTCACACTGGAGATGCCCATCTCTTTCCAAGGAAAGCTACCTGTGCTCCTCTGTTCAGTGGTCTTTTGTTCAGTGCCTCAGTGTGCCCAAGTGTGTCTGTGGGAGTCATTTTTCTTGGTCACAGGAAGCCAGTCTGACTGCAAGGATCATAACGCCCTCCTACAACCTGCTTTAAGAAATAGAACATATAAAGTCCTTGTTACATCCATGAGCTTAATGCAGCCACCTCCAGCTGGGCTATGGCCACTGCTAATAATGCAGGAGCTGCTTTGCAGTGCGTCAGGAAGCTGACACAAGCTGGAGAATGAGGGACACTGGTTAAATGGAGTTACCTTGATTGGACAGTGAATCAGCAGCCCCTTCTGCTCTGTAAAGCACTGTGTGGTTAATGCCACATGGCCAGACCTTGCTAGGCTTCCTCTTACCAATTTGTTTAATCGCGTGACATTAAAGCTACCACCTCAGCCAGCAGGACAGGTGTATGCAGAACGTACCTATTTACCTTGCAGGTTTTTGAACCTCCCAAATTCAAGTAGGTTATGTAAAGCAGCAAAACCTACACAATTTAAATTGGCTTGACTTCTGAAAACTGCAGGTTCCAGGACCTGAAAGAAAGCCCGCAGCTAGACTGGAGTATCCAAGGGAGGTCCTTTTGGCATACAAAGATCAAGCACTAACAGAAATTCAAACATACCTTTACGCCTAGTTTTTATCTAATTCCAGTTTCACACAAAATAATGTTGCCCTAGAAATAAAATTTCCCCATATGTCTGCTGCAGCTCTACAATGGCCATTTAGTGGAGCAGTAAAGCAAAGCACCAGGTACTTGACAGCTCTCTTTGTGTCACTCGCAACATGCCTTCTAAATCTAGAGAGCTACTGCCATGTACTCCAATGGGGTTTCTTTGCTTTCCCGAAGCAGTTACATGGCTTAAGAATTTGGTCATCTTTTCTGCTAATAGGAATCGTATATAGGAGCAGGACATAAGTCGAAGGCACTGCACATTAAAATCTAGCTAGCTCAGGACACCATAATATGATCTATGCAGCTCTGCAAAATGAATTTTTATTATTTTCCCAGCTTAACATGGTTGCATTAATATTTCATTACATAGATTTCACTATGATTTTGGTCCTGTTACTGTCTCAACCAATTTATTGCTTGAGAAGGTTATTTTTAATCCTCAGCAGTAAGTGAGAATATACCCTCAGAAAACCTTTCCCAATGTGGAATTTCTTTGCTGTTTCATTATAATTGAGGTGATGCTGTATCCAACAGCTCTTTATCAGAACAAAGTATATGTGCCAGTTTTAAGTGGGGAGGGAGGCTTATCAGTTTCTAGCTGAAATGTCTGTGTTCTCCACTTGTCTTGATTTTTAATTATAGAATTTCAGACATTAAGAATTGAGAGAATGAGTTAAAAAGACGTGATCTCATACAGAAAAGCTGGGTTTAGCGCTGAGCACTCAGTCCAGCTGGCCCCTGGGGTACTACAGCACTGGTGCTCCAGCCTTTGAAAAATGAAGGTGTTTATTTGGGCTTTGCTTCAAACAGGGTTGAGGGCATAAAGGCACAGGCAGCTTTAGGCCAGATTTGTTCCTTTTTAGGCTTGTGATTTAGAGCCCTGTGTCTCAGAGCCAGTCCTGGCAGCCAGAGAATGAAAAAGGGCCAAAGATTGTAGGGAGAGTCTGGTCTTAAACCCATCTCCCATCAGCCTCTCTCAGGCACCAGAAGAGGGTTTATCACACAGGATGTTCACTAAATAGAAGGGGAAAAAAACCTCTCATAAAAAAGTCTCTCAAAATCTGCTTCACAGCTACAAAACATTTCTCAATGTCAAACATAAGTAATTAGTGTTAATTACTCATCCCCTTACCAATGTGAAAAACATCCTCACTCCCCAGTTCCAGTTCCCTTCAGGTATAGGCATTGATACTGCATTTCCCCTTAATTTGAGCCTCAAGGATGAAGGACGGTTTTGATCCTTTATTCTGCCTTGTGGAGTCTGCTCTCTTAGCTTTGTGGACAAATTCCTTGTTGCCTCTAAGTGCAGGGTTATTTTCCCTACTGCTATGGGGATATATAAGATGGGAGAGGAGTGCAGACAATTCTCTACCTACCACTGACATACAGCATAACCGTCCCTTCATTTTACAGGAAACCCAGGCTATTCCCAAAGGTACAGAGAGACACACAGGGCTGCCAGTCCAAACCTATGACAACCAGATGATTTGCAGGTTTGTCCCCTTGGATATACAGTCAAAATGTTTCCCTGCTTGTTGGCAGGTCTCTTCCTTCCTGAGCTGCTCAGACTCTTCCCTGACTTTTCCCTGGAGTGGTACTGTTGTGCACCATTCTTCATATGTGCTAAAATGCCCATGCAGAGGTTCCCCTGGGCTGCCTTGTACCTCTCCAAAATGTACCCTCTGCAAGCTCAATCAAAGGAAAAGCATGGATTTGATAGATTTTGTAGGTGTGCAGCCTGACATGGCATTAACATTTGTAGACACTTTTTCATGATGCGAACTCAACGTGACTTGTTGCAAAGATGTCACAGTGGTCTTTATACACAGAGGAGTCCTTCTCCTCCTCCAACCTGTGTGTGAGCCCAAAGAATGGTCTTGTTTCTCCCTATTTATCTGTTTATTTAGAAAATATCTGCTCTTCCCCTCTGTCATATCATCACAGCTACAGTCATAAGAGCGCCCTAGCCCAAAGACAGCTTGGACGATCACAGTGGTACATATCACCCAACAAACAAGTGCAGTGTATTTAATGATAGTCACACGTATCAACAGCACTCCATCAGGCCTCAGTACACTTAAGGTACTCGCATTTTGAGGGTTTTTACTTTTCAAGTGTTTCTTCTAAAACCCCTTCTGTGGTAATCATAGCTCTTCCAGTTAGGGGACAGTACAAAGCAGAACTAAAGAGCACAATTTTTTCACTCTGCCCTTTCATGTTTCTCAAACTTCTCCCAGCCTGCTGGTAAGTGGCTCCAAACAGAATAGGTACAAATGACTACATCAGTGTGTGTAAAAGTATATTTTGGGGAGAAACCAGGAGGTGGGCCCATAGTTATCCCTTTAACAGACTCCAGAAATGATGCTGATCCAAACCAAATGATCTTAACTTTGACACTTACAGCACCAAACAACTCATAAAAGCCTTCCTGGATTCTAAATATTGGGTACATTCTTCACAGGGAAGATGAGCAGCAGAGCAGATTTTCCATTGAAAACGTTTTCTCCTGCAATCTTTCTTGATCTAAGAATTGTAAAGAGTGCATAGAAATTACAAGCTGCTATCAAAATTACTGAGTCTAAAACTACCATTTTATCCTGCATTAGAACAATTTTAACATTGTTAGAGGAACACATCTCTGCAATTTTAAAATTATTTGAGTCATGACAGAAAGACTCACAACTGCAATATTTATCTTTCAGATTCATCATAGGATGTTCCTGAAGCCTTGCGAGATGTCACATTATATAGCGTTTTGCAGGGACCAGAGAAAGTCACTTTGACAAGTAGCGCATGTAAATTGGAGCCATTGATTATGGAGGATTTAATTTTATCTGTTCTGTATTCATGGTACGATAAATAAAGAAGACTTCAGTGGTCACTGTAGGACTGCAGCAACTCTACAAAAATGCAATTTATAGTTGCATATTTTTAACAGCGAGCTTTGGCATACATTTGATTAAATTCTGCTTTCCAGTGCACTTAATGAGAATTCTAATTCTCTAGAGATTTCTATAGGCGTGCCAGGTAAAGAGGAGTCTATCAAGTTATAGCTGTGGTTGTTAGTACAAGGAGCTGATTCCTTTGAAGAGAAATAAAATTCACAATCATGCATGCATATATTAGGATATTGCCAAGATACATATTGGCAGAGCAATAAATAGTAAGAAGATTTACTATCCACTCTGTTTCCCAATGTATACAAATGCAAGTGATACTTGTGAGGTATAACATCTTTCAGGAATGTGTTTGAACTGAGTGGCTCAAACAGACCTTATTTATTTTGGGTTCTTAGAGAATCTGAAGTTGATTCAGTCTCTAAATTTCAACTAGTTATCCCACTGCTTTCCCTGCTTGCCTGACGGGGAAGGTGAGGGATTTCCTCTAAGGGAGACAAAGTCATCTCCTGAACTGGAGGCTACCCACCTCCCTAAATAAAAAAAGTAAAAAACCCAAACCAGCTTCTTCTTACCAGTTCCTTTTTTGATATCTTTCTGCTTCAGCTCTCAGATTAGGATCATTCTTATTAAGACTATCTCACTACCATCATTGTTTTCTTTGAAAGGAGTTTCATCCTTCCTGGTAGGAATTTTTGGGGTGTCCAGCAAGGACAGTTCCTTCCTATATAAATCTGTAGCCACAACCTTACCTCAGGTAAAAGGAGACTCATTAAATTCTACAGTAGATACAGTCTAGTTTTGACAAGTGTTTTATCCTTGGTTGTAGAACCGGGAGAATGGCAAGATCTGTCACCGCATAACCTGTTAGGGTAAACTTCTTGGAGCTGATAAAATCCACCTCTAATATTGTCAAAGGTGGAGCACTTGATGAATGAGGGTATCTCCACACTGCGACTGAATGCACAAATCAGTTCATATAAGCAGTCCTGAGCTGTCTCTGGCTGAACACAATGGCAAGTTTACCCCATTCCAGTCAGCATTATTCTAGCCTAGCTATTGAAAAGTATGAGTTAAATTCTGGATGCATTCATCTTAGTGGCAAAACTCCAGTGATATGAATGGAAGCAGGAATTCTTCCATGCAGCTATCGGTGTATCTATGTGCTTTGTAAAAACTACTCCAATTTGACATAAAATTAAACTGGATCTGGTTTCTGGGAGCTACAGAGTTTATTGGTTACTGGGGTTTTAATTCAATTTTTGGTGTGAAAATATTTACAACAATATTTAGTCATATAGCACTTTTAATGTGCAGATTTCAAATTAACTAAGGAGTTCAATAAGTTTCCTCCCACCTTTCTGATGGAGACCCAGAGGCAAGAAATCTTCTATTCAGGATAGCGAAAGGGAACACTGGTAAGACTAGGGATAGAGCTCAGAGTTTTGAAGCTGTACTCCAAACCCCAGTCTCCAGGTCACAGTATTAGTCTTCAGGTAAGTATACTTTTCTTGCTGTCATTACCATTAGTCCTGGCATTAAACAAGAATCAGTCTCCCCCAAAGAACATAAATTAACATAATACCCCTTAGTTTTTATCATTTCAGTTGTCACTATCTGAACCAGTGGGGTTTTTAACACTGACCAACGCTCAATTTCTAACTCCTACATTGGAATTAAAAACAAAACACATTAACAAAAAAAATAGAACAAAGCACACGAAAGGAAAAGATTAAATATAGCTTGTGCTTATGCTGATTTTCAGAAATAGGCTAATAAACACTGCTCAGATGAAAGGAGCCTCAAGCGTTAAAGAAAGAAATCAGAAGGTCTCACTTAAGTGATTTTTTTGGCAGGAATGAAATTAACAAATATAATATGGATTGCTGACAAGGTGCTTGATCATTCTCTGCAGTAAGGATTTTTTTTAATGTATATATTATATATATATATGCATGAGCTTGTGCGTGAGTTGATTCCATTAACACTTCATTTGATAATGATAAATGGCATTTTTATTTAAAAGGAAAATATTAAAAAGTCCTGATTTGCAAGAGCAAGTTAGAATATATGGCATTATTGTGTCCTACTGCATTTGCTTCTCCTTTAAAAAACACAAGCCTTCAATGAGGGACTTGGCTAGCACAAAAGAATGCAAACATTTTATTTAGTCCATAGACAATTTTCCTCTGATTCGATCTGCAAAGAACACAACATATTTCTTTGTAAGAGGGTGGAGGATAAAATAAAAAGGGAGACATAAAAGAGACTTAATGAGATCATGGAACTCTTTCTTAAGCAGTGCAGCATCTTAATTTCCTGTAAATTCAAGTAACCTCCATCTGGGGGTTTATACTGTCAGTCTATATCTATGTCTGTCTGCCTTTACCCATCTCTCTAGGCATTACTTGCTGTGGCTTCAGAGTACCACTGAAGGAAACCACGGGAGCACTGCATGCAGCGTAGCTGCAGAATCCAGCCCCTATTTGACAATGATTGGGTCTGGCATTGACAAGCACTTACACCCCATTCTCCGGCTCTTTTTGCTTGGCCTTAGATACACGTGTTGTCTGGCAAAAGTTAAAAATAAGACATTTAGGGCTAGGCTGTGGTCAGTTTTCATGTGACTCCGCAATGCGAGGGGGAGGAAAGGGAGGGTGGAGGCAGCCACATCTCAGCGTTCTGCACCACTCGCTTCAAGGTCAGCCAGAACTGCTGCGAGAGCAAAGTCAGTGCCACCAGAGCACGTGGCTTGCTATAAAACATGTTTTCCTTTTAGAAGTGTTCACCTGAATGTCCGGAGAGTCTGAGATGCTCAGGCTTTGCCCCTACTGATCCAGGCAGCAGATTTAGCCTGGCCACACCTGGACGCAGCCAGCTCCTCAACCTCAGGGATTCCATCACATTTTTCACAGAACGTATCTGATTTCCTTGAAAATGCCAGCATGTTTTTATTTTATTCTGCTACACAAATTAAATATGGGACACGTAAAAAATGTTAGCAGAAACACAGAAACCCTAATGGCTGGGGGGTGGAACAGTATTCATTTTGCCAATGAGAAGTCAATATTTTCAGCTAAACATTTTGGATTAAAATAATGATGGTCCGACTAGCAAAGAATAACTGGTTAAAACCACCTCTTATTTATGAGCAGTTCCATTTCAGATCTTTATGCAGTAAAGTTGGCTGCTTCCCCCTCATTTCTCAGTTCTGAAGGGGTAGGTATAGGCAAAACATTTCTCCCTCCCCCAGTTTCCTAAGGCTGGAGAATCTCCATGCCACCACTGTCTGCCAAAGCTGCAGAAGTGTCATAACCCTGTTGTGGATCACTGAGTGCTGAGGGCTCACCTCAGGGGACTTCAGGGTAAAAGCTGAAACTGGTTTATTTAAAAAGGGGATCAGAATGAATGAGAACAGGATGATGGGAATGAATGAGAATGGGATGCTGGTTGTAGAGCCTGCTCTGCTGCTGTAGTATGCAGACATGCTGCTGAATCCCTCAGACATGTACCCATCTCCAGCACAGAATTAGTTACAGGGGTTCTCCCCACTGCTGCTGTGGAAAGCTTGTCCAGAAATTCATATCCTTTATTAGAAAGTCTCTTCTAAAACATAGGGTAACTTATTGATTACTAGTTTACAGTTATTTGTTTATGTAACAATACTGTCAAAGCTTAAAACCACCCTCTTCACTCCTATCGTGTTTATGGATGGTTCTTTGCAGCCTTCCGCATGCTAAGGCATGATCCCTATTGACCCACTGAACTATTTCTGCTTCCCTATTCCCCCTTTTTCTGCTCTTGCTCTAGGTTGAATTTCTTTCTTTCAAACCCAGGTGACTACAATTGGTCAGCACATTGCTGAAAAAGTCTTACTAAAGCCTTCTAAAGGGCATGATTTTTTTCCTATCTCGACTGAAAATGCTTCTTTTGATACAGTGCCAAATATATGCCCAATTCTTCTGGATCAGCCCAACTGACAAGCCTTACCTTATATTAGAAATTGTCATTAGTTCCCAGCTACCTGACCTTGCTACTTGAACTGTTGAATGTAATCCCATTTATATCTCTCCAGTCCCTGAGGATATCCTGGTTTCTGTATGCTGTAAGCCTCCTTGCTATTGACAATCCCTCCCACCTTCAGCCATCAGCACATTTTTCTAGCAGGTTCTTATTCTTTTTGTGCCTAGTTGATTAATGAAAATATTAAGTGATATTGGTCCCCAGACTGTGCCTTCAGAAACTCCACTTTTAGCTCCCTCTAACCTGTATTTCCTCTTTCAGCATCATCTGTTATTATCTCCTTTAGCCAGTTTCTGCTTCTTTTACAATTCTGGGTCTAATCTTCATCTTTTCCGGTCAAACAATTCTCTGTATAGCTCTGTCAGATGCTTCTCTCACAGTGTATATGCATCAGATCTATTGCCATGTACTTTGTCTAAAAGGATCAGGATAATCTAAAGATTATCAAGTTAATCTAGTAAATCTGCTTTTGGTAAACCTATTCAGTATGTTATCCTACTTCTGCCATTTGCTACGCTCTCGATTACTCTTCTTTCCAAAAGCACTCTGATGCCTTGCATACTACTGATGTCACACTAATATGCCTACATTTAACTAGATTACAGTTTTTTTCCTATCTTAAATATAGGAATCATGTCTGAAATTTCTCATACCACTCCTACTTTAACATAGTCCTAAATATCCTTCAAGTCGAAATGCAGTTTCAAATGCCAATTCCTTCAGACTACTGTGACGCACATCCCCTGAAAGAGCACTGCTTGAATTTTACCTCCACCTCAAAAGGCATCATTTCCATCCTTCCAAATTCACTCCCATCAAGCCAGTTTTCTCCCATACAATTTCAGAGCCATTGTTCAAATTGAACACTGAGGCACAAAATCATCTCATTTTTGGAAAGCATCTATGCCAACCTTAAACCCATCCTCACTCAAGCCAACCTCACTGTTATTTTCCTTGCTGTCATCTGCTTTTGATGGCTAAAAAACACACTGTTTGCTTTAACTTCTTTTGCGAGTTCTAAGTTGGCTTCAGTTCTCATTTTACCTCTGTGATTTTGGATCTTGGGCTTCCTGTTGATAACTCTTTTTCCATTCCTGGAAGACTTTACCATTCTGAAATTTCAGAGTTTCCTCTCAGTGAAAATATCTGCAATGGAATAATATCAGAAGAACATTTATTCTAAAGCATTGCCAAAATTTGTTATTATCCTTTATATAGTATAACACAATTTCTTTATCTTTATTGACTTCAATAGCATCTGATATTTGAAAAGCATTGATTCACAGATTCGGTACAGCAGATTTTCTGAAGCTTAACTTGCATGTTTGATCAGAAAGCAAACTTCAAACTCTGTAAGCAGTTGATATGGTGGGCTCTGTATGGCCCACCCGCTATGCATATTGATTGGGCTAAAATGTAACCATGCAAAGTGTAGCTGCAGCTGGAAATGTCCCTCAATCAAAACAAAGCTCCTGGACCTGGATTTAATCTTTCTTTGACTCTATATCAAGTTTGCAAGTCAAAAGAGGGTTTCTCTAATCGTCACCTTTGAAAGCTCACTTTGAGATCCTCAGTCAAACTCTGCCTTTATTTCCTCCCTAATCACCAGCACCAGGCAGCATAATTAGCAAGTGAATGACAATTCAGAACCCACTGCAGAGCCCAAAGTGTGAGTTTATTTGGTGATCAGGCCTTTTAACTGAAACTGCAGAAGGGATATGGCAATCCATCCACTCCTCCATAGAAATTTTGACTTCGCAGGGCTCTGAGCTTAAAAGTATATTGTGGGGTCTAATGGGGTTTTTCTTGACAGAGGGAAAAACAACTCTCTAGAATATACACTTGTCAAACATCCAAGCTAAACCTCAAGGCTGACATTCACATAACTCTTTCTCTCAATACAGTCATCCCTAACAAGGTGCAGAGGACTGGAGCTTTACAGGTTTTTGGTGTGGAAATGCATATGCAAAGCAGAAAGTACCACCCTGTTCCTGTTGAACAGTTTAGCCTCCCAAGCAACCTCATGAATTCCCAGCTTATTTATATCAAAACAAAAGATAAACCAAAGTTTTTTTTGAGAGGTCTCAACCACAGTAGAGATCTTGTTTCATAGAAAGCCAGATGTATTTCCAATATGTTTGTTTGCAATATCAATCCAGTTTATTTCTAGTATTGGATATATTAGATATGCTCTAGGAAGATGCATTATTTGCCACTCATTCTTCTAGATTGTCTATGAAAAAACCCACCATATTCCATCTGTACTAGAAGGTAGAACAATTGTCTTAAGCCTATGCTTAAATACAAATATACCACTAAACTTTATCATATGTTACATTACATGCTATGTAAAAGGTAAGATCATGCCTACACAGCAAAACTGGAATGATACTTGTGGTCAGTGGTTATAGACTATGTTGACAGCTATCAAGATTATCTCCCCCAGTAGATTCCGCATGAGTACTGGTGTCAGGATAAAGTCATATTTGGGCATAACTAAATTATTTTGGTGTACCATTTCAATATTCCAGTTCATAGAGTATAATAGAATATCTGTGCAATTCAATTCCTTACACATAGATGAGGCTTGATTGTAATGGTTAGTACCTTACAGAAGGTTATCATATCAAGGTAACCCAGGTTTCATATATAGGAATTGAAACATACAGGATCAATGGTTTACTTAATGACAGGATCAAGATATAGCTGCCAAGTCATTGATTGGTCCCATGCACACAGTTAGCTCACTTCAATATGACGTATTTCTGTAACTCATTTTAAAACTAACCAAAGTCCTACCCTGCTCGGTAATTAAGATTATATTTTCTCCATGAAATAGGAATTAACTTACTAAACACAGCTCCAATCTTAATTTTAAGCATCTTTCTATTAGTACACAAGTGTATCCCTGGTTTGGTACCACTGAAAAGGCTATTCTTGTCTTAAATTCTAGAAAAGATTATGAATGTCCTGTATCCCTGGCCCTGTGGTATTGATTTGCTGCCCCAGCTAACAGGAATATCTTACTAAGGTAAGTGACTTATTTCTATCCCTTTATTTATTGAATTTTCCTCCAAGTGAAGAAATGTGGCTCTCCTTTACTGAGAATTACCTTGTTTCCATTAACAAGATGGCAAAAAAATAATACGGTGTCTCATGCTTCAACATTTCAAGTAAACCTTTCTCTTTTGTTTACTGGCACAGAAGGAAGAATCTTTATTCAGATAATCACAAGGCCTTATATAATAAATGAATAATATATTTAGATAAAAAATAATGCTTGGATAATGTGACTTTAAGCAATAACGTTTTTCTATCATGAATTTTGCTTTGATTCTTGTCTTCTGCTTCACTTAGAATTCCCAGCTCTTCATTATTAAATTATAGCCTACAAACTATTAAAATTTACCAATTATAACTGACTGATACTTTTTCAAAGTGAAGAGTTAAGTGTTGATTTATTACAAATAATATTTACATCCCCACCCTTCACACACAGCCAGCATCTGCCCGGCTTACTCAGAGTAGCTGCTGAATTTACCAGAGTGTGCCTCCCCATGACTGCAGATACTGGGAGGTGTCACTATAATGCACTTGTCAAAAGACAAATGCAACTTTAGGATGTATCCAGGACGATATTTCCAAATGCAAAGAACTTACACTACTGCGTAAGGAACTCCTATCGCCTCTGAAACAGTCTGAATACTTCTGCTCCTCAGAGTCCAGA
>JANHGB010063804.1:0-13389 GCA_026283785.1 Coracopsis vasa | reverse complement strand
TATCAAGCGCTTTTTTAATGCTGATTCGTCGCTGAATTCTGGCTTCTCCTCTTTCTATCTGAGCCATGATCTTCTCTATGTCTTGGAGTTCATTGCATCTTTCCCAGAACACAGCTAAGAAAAGAACAATTGCTTAGCTTATCAGGCATCTTCAAACTTAGGGGTTTTGTGCCTTAAAAAAAAAAAGACGTTAGCCCTTTACCAGAACTTACTGCTATATAAAAGCAGGCACGTCTTTACCCAATAAGGAACCTTCCCGCCCTGGTATCATGTTCTGCAGTATTATAAATGCTGTTTTGAAGGGGGTAGATACAGGGGTCCGCAGTTTAAATGAGGGGCGATACAGACCAGGATGGTTTTTGTTTTTCAAGAAAAAGTGCTTCTTAAAATAGAAACTGATATAACAGCACTAAGTTTTTACAGAGAGAAGCAGGAAGGCACGTGAGTGGCCAAAGACAGGAGGCAAGTAAGTGTTAAAAAAAAAGGAGAGAGAGATGCTTAAATAAGTTTTTGTTAAAGCATTTTTCATCTCTGTAACCTGCTATGTACCCTCAGAAATTTAGCCCCAGGACCTTGCAGCTGCACTACAGTAGAAAACACTCCCAAGACATCAGAGGTAAGTAGCCAAATGGCCTAGGTTACAAAGCCTGATGGTCATTATATACTCAGTCATAAAACGTTTACTGTATCCCACTCTTGATGGGGATGGGGTAATACAGGGGTAGAGATTCAAGAAAACTACTGTTAAGTGCATACAAGGAAAAGTAAAATCTCTCCAGCTAAGCATTGTTTGTCCGCATTTCTTTTTGCAAAAATTAACAAGTATTGAAGCCAGCACTATCCAATTAGAGTAGATTAAGAATGTATTAAGATGGTCAGACCCACATTTTAGTGCAGCTTTAATTATGCAGTGGCTTAACATGGCAAAATAAGCAGCATTAGATATGGGCTCTCAAAGATGACTGCTTAACAAGGAAAGTTACCTGAATACTCAATTACTTCCTCTGGGGTTTTTCCTTCCACTTCTCGTGCTATATTTTCAATGTCATCACGGCCCCATTTCTCATTAGCTTTGATGAACTGGTTAAAATCTCTCTTATTCCAGTTAGTGAATCCCTTTAGAGCATTCAAAAAGAAACATCACACAGAAGTTTAGGATTTGTCTGTCTCCAAAATCAATAGATTTGTTTAAACCTCCCATAACAAACACCTCCATCATTCCAACAGTATTAAACCTCTGCTTTCTCTGCAGTTTAATGTTAGCAGAAAAACTGTTTTATACTGCAGTTACTGTACTCTCTTAACTGCCTACTGGTTCTGGGTAAGAGTCTCCACCTCATAAACTAATCCCTCCTCTTCTTTGAAAGAGAACATGGGATCACTTTTTAAGAGGAAAAGTCCCTCAAGTGAAGCAAGTAGAGTCTACATTGGTTTTGTTTTGTCAAAAAGGCCCACCACATGCCCCACAGATACCATCAGCCATTTTCTGGTTGCCCTCCCTCAGAAGGTCTAAAGCAGTCTCGTGATGATATTCAGTAGGGACAAAAACAGTACTGCTGAAGTTATCAACTGCCCAAATAGGCTCATTTCATATTAGCAGTAACTTCTACAAGCAGCTGGCAGTTAAATGTTCTGCCAGCCATGTTTCGATTTAACCACAGCTTTAATTGATTGCAATAATGATCTTGTCCTGTAATTCTGCTTCCTCTCCACCAAAATAGAATGTGAAAATGCAATACCCAAATAAGGCATAACAGGCACTAACCTCTTTTAAATTATTTAAATGCATATGCTATCAAATTATATTCCTGTTTAGCTCATATCCTCTTTTAAGAGGGATGTTCTCCACTACCAGTCATAGTTTAGGAAAACTGACCATTCATCCTGTAGAATTCATTTCCACATGGGAGTGATACATTGGCATAAGATACATCTTAAATAATGTGGGACATAGCACCTCCCGCCCTGCAGCAAGTCCGCAAGACAGCTGAGGAAAATATGTCACAGGTGACTTGAGAAGCCAGACTCTGATACTGGTCTAGTTCTTACTCTTCAAGCTTAAAATACACAGGATACAGATCATAAAATCATACAATGGTTTGGGTTGGAAGGGACCTCAAAGATTATCTAGTTCCAAGTTCCAGTCAGATTCAGTAGAATGCAAGTACACTAATTAGGTGCACCATCTTCAAAGGTATCCAGGCCCACAACAAACAATGCTAAACCTCTTGTCAGAACCAAAATTTGCAGCTCTGTTAGCTACAGCATGTGTCAATCAACAACCAGGAAATGTTCCTGTAACACTGTAAAATACAAAGCAAGCTTCAGCTGATCTCAGTCTCACTAAAGACCCAACCATACCTGGGTTAGGAGCTTCTCTTTTTCTTCTAGTTCTTCATCGTTAAGTGGTTCAGCCTCATCAATCTTAAGCTGCTCTTCTTTTTGTGCTTGGGCTGCATTTGGCAGATCAGGATTACGAGGTACCTGAAAGGTTTTGTGAAATTTGATTAATATTTTATAGCTAATTGCCGCTTTCCTGTTAATATAACCTAATCATTTGTGCAGCTCAACATTTATTTCATTTACATTAGTGTGAAAGGCAGGAGAAGTATGTATTCTACTGTTGCAATGTGTGACTTCTGCAATTACCTTGTACCCAATTGTTTTCCTGTAGTAGAGAATCTCTTTTTCTAATAGTTCAAACAAGCGTGGAGGAAAGAACTGGAAGTCCTGTACATTTGGCTGTTTTGGAGGCCGTGGTGCCTGAAATACAAAGTTTGTACATGAGTCGCTTCCACATCCAGAATTTGTTTTGCTTCTAACAATAACAATTGATTACAGGAGGGGAGGAGTTAATCCAACTCACCTTGGGTGCTTTTGGCTCACTCACTCGAAGAGCCTCTCTGAAGTAAGCATCCACAGCATAATTGGCTTTTCTTTCTCTTTTTGGTGGTTCAATCCACTCTGTAAAGGCCATCTATAAAAACAAATCCCACCACCCCAAGTAATATTAAGACTAAGCCTATACTGTATTTTAACCAACACTTCTTAAGTAAATATGGTTGAATCATACAACTTAGTGCTTTCCTCCCAAAGATATCTAGATGTTACCTTCTGTTTTTCCCTGTAGTCTTCCCCTTCAAAATTATATACGCTGGACTCGGTATCCATTGTGAAATTCCTGAGTGAGCTTTCACCCATCTTTGAAAGTTTTTCATTCATTTCCGCAGTCTTGGAGGGGGAAGAGAAAAGAACAGTAGCAATTTTGAAAGGTATTTTCATTATAAAACATCCCATGTTCATGTAGAAAAAAAACCACAGACTCATAGAATGGTTTGGGTTGGAAGGGACCTTAAAGCTCATCCAGTTCCAACCCCCTGCCATGGCCAGTGACACCTTACACTAGACACCAGGTTGCTCAAAAGCCCAATATGTAACCCTCAACAGCAAACCCCTTATTCTCTCTGGCTTACAACCAAGCTGTCATCTAGGGACACACTATCTCACCATCAAATTTAAGGTGGGCTTCTGTTTTTTTGAACTTTATCTCACCTTCTTTGCACCTCTTTCCAAAATGTGGTCAATATCTTCATCTGTAATCTCGCTTTCCTTTGAGGCAAACACATGTGTTGCTCCATGCCTAATCATTTGCAGCATTTCATCCTTCCCAAGTTTATTCAGGTTTTGATCCACCAGTCTTCCTGAAGATAAAAGCATTGGAGGATAGCAACTAAGAAGAGAGTTTACATTACGGAAGGAGCAGTACATGGTCTTTCCCTCCCTTGCATTTTTGCTCAGTGAAGGAAATTCCAGATGAAGATCAAAAAAAAAAAAAGGGGGGGAGTGCAGGAGCGGGAAGAGAGAAGCAGCAAAATCTAGCCAGGAATCACATACATTTGCTTTTTCATACATGAACTGTATTCAACAAACATAATGTGAGGTGTGACATGTTCCACATAAGCTTTGTTACGGTGCATGTTTTCACAAGTTCCAGACTAAACATTATTGAATCACTTATTCAGAAATAAAGTTACTAATTCCAATCAAGTCAACTGAGAAGGTGGCATTGCCATCGCTTCTGCCCATCTTTATTAAAATCTTCATTAAAATTAGTATCTTGCCCAGGAAAAAAAGGCAAGATACTAATTTCTCCAAAGGAGAAGCTGAGTGCTTAAAATTAAATCTGATTATATCCACTCGTATGGATACGTAATGTATTACTAGGGGAGATAACCAAAAAGTAAGTGAGGGAAAGCCAACCCCTAGAGTAAAATATATTTTCAAGTGGATCTGGCCATTGCAATCTGCCTTCACAGTCCAGCTGAGGCAAAAGCAACACTCCCCTTGATTCTTACCAGCTGATTTCGCCACAGTTTCCAAGTTGTGAAAAACAAGAAGTTACATCATGTATACAAACAAATGGCCTTCATATACTTGCCTTGCTGAATGACTATGGAATCTAGCCGGAGCTTCATTTCTGCACGTTCCACTATTCTTTCTTCCACTGTATTGTCTGTGATAAACCTGAACACCCGAACAGTCTTTGTTTGGCCAATTCTGTGTGCTCGATCCTAGGCAAAAACCCAAAGTAATAAAAAATTCAGTACTTGGTTTCCAGCATGACTATATAATCACTCTTCCATTTATTGGTTTCAACATAGTAATTTACAAAATAGAATAGCAGAGGTTAGTTAAACCTTTACAGATGCATTATTATAGCTTTATAGCACCTTCTTGTCTGCACTGCAAGTTTTGGGATGGCTTTTTCAATACTGTCAGTAATGAGTCTGGCTGTAGATGTCATCCTCAAAAACAGTGTTTGGGTTTTTTCTTTGTTAAATCACAGAAGGGATAAGACTGGATGCTCCTGCTCTTATGTGACCTTCTGTAAAATAGAAGTATTTAAGACATGAACTCTGTACTGACCAAAAGCTACATTTCTTGAAATCCTCGAGTTGTGCCATACTTAATGAAAAAGACAATGCACTTCCCTCACCTGACTGGCAGATCATTAACCACTGTGAGCATTAGTATTCTGAACATACATACATCTCCAAAGGTAGTTGTAACTATCTCACTTCAGTTTCCAGACACCAGTTCCACCATTCCTTTGAACTTATTTTTGCCAGAATACTTGAGAAGCTACAGCTTAAGTGATATAATTAGAAATTATTTCCAAAATTAGTCATTGAGAAGCCTCAATTTGTTAAAAAAAAAAAAAAAAAAAAGTTGTAGTTTTTAAATAGCTTTACTTTCTTATTTGGTCAGTAGTGTTCTTGGCATATCCCGAGTTTGGAGATGCATGCAAATCTACTTCAAAAAAAAAAAAGATGGTTGCTAGAAGGAGCTTGGTTACTTAACACCACCATAAAATCAGGTCTTGAGAAGTTTAATTCTTTCTTTGTCTCTTTTCCAAGGTTTCAGGGAAGACAGTTTAAACACATTTACCTCCACTCTCCACAGAAGTAAAGTTTTATAGTCTGGGGATTAACATGCTAGATAGGGTTTTTTTAAACTATTTATTTTCATTTTAAACTAGGCTATTTTCATTAAATACTACTAAGAGCACTGTAGCATATTCCCACTGCATAAAACATTGCATAGCCTGAATGTGACTACGGGTTGCACACGGTGGAAACTACACTGGAACTGAAGTCGGTCTTACAAATACTACTCCTTTGGTAAGGCAGGAGAAGTATCAATTTATTTTGGAAATACTACATCATACCACAGGTTTCTATGAAAGTTCCATAACAAACAGAAGAAAGAACAAAATTTCCATCTGGATTCTTACCATAGCCTGAAGATCTACTTGTGGATTCCAATCTGAATCATACAGAATTACAACATCAGCAGTAGCCAAATTGATTCCAAGTCCTCCTGCCCGTGTACTCAACATGAACACAAATTTTGAGCTACCAGGTTCATTATACGCATTAATAGATGCCTAAATAAATAAAAGGAACATGTCAGTTGAATTGAATGTTTTACAAGTACTGGTTTTACTTACATAAAATACCTAAAATTTTAAATACCTGTCTCTCATCGTGTGGTGTTTGTCCATCCAGCCTACAATATTCATAATTTCGCCACATACAGTAATCTTCCAAGATATCTAGGACTCTGGTCATCTGACTGAATATTAAGACTCTTGAACCTGTAAATGTTCCCAAAGGCAGCAGAATAACAAATACAAAATCAGCAAGGAGTGAAATACTGAAGCATTTGTTTTAGATTTAAGATATCCAGAAATTAAGTTGTTCTTAAAAGACTTTTCAGTTTACTTACCTGCCAAGAACAACCTCCCAAAAATGTAAATGCACAGTAATTTATGCCTATACATACTACCCTTTCCAACCTACTTAAAAGATTTAAGTAAACCACAGAATATTACAAGGGTTCTACTTTCACCTGTCTTCATTCTCCTTGTATGATTTGAGGGGTTTTTGTCCTTTGGACTCAAGGTCTAATAATGAACTCTGACAATGATCATTTAAAACCAGGCCAATTGCCACATCTCCATAAGATGTGGCCTTATAGAAGAAAGAAACCAAGGCTTTTAAAAAAGCACAGTAACTACTGAATAGTTATATTGCCACAGAAGCTTGGATGATACCTGGGTACAAAGTATAGATGACTTGTTTTATTACCTAAGGCTGGGGCTTGACTTGCTTTTCTTTTCCTGCAATGTCTCCCCAGTCACAAACTTTCCTCCACTCCTTTAGCCAAATTATCCCAGTAAGCAGATTCGTGAAATAATAAGTAAAATTTGTTCCAGAGTCAGTAATTCTGTGGGGAGTGGGGTTTACAGTAAAGCATTCCAGAGCTTTGTCCTTACTACCAAATAACTTCAAAAAAACTGAGCCTTGCCCCATGTTTGCATGCCTTAAATAATTCACTGAAAAAACTCAGGTTCTGCTCAAATTCATGTCCAACAAGAAAGACCAACTCTTCACAAAGGATTTGATTTTAACTCTACATGAAGACTTTGAATCTGAAGTGGTACTTCATGGCAAATCAAAGCAGTAGCTAAAATACTACATCATTATAATTTGAACAGCTAATAATGCTAAGAAAGAAAACCTAGAGCCCAGCCCAACTGCTGTTTCGGCAGTCTTAATTTAGCTGGGGTGAAAAAAAAACCAAGGGGAAAAAAAAAATCAGATTACTTCACCATCACAAAAAGCCATAATGGAGCGTCAATCCCATTATTTATGAAGACATCTCACAAATTGCTGTTGTATCAGCTATTTAAGATATGTGCATGACAAGCTGGTGTCATGCTAGAAACCAACTACAATCCTGACTAAAGTGTGCTGGTTTTTGCTCAGTATACATAAAAACATTAAACAGCAGCGACTTCCATTTTTATTGTTGAACCAAACAATGACACTGAAACACATACCTTGTTCTTTCAACTTAGGGAGCAATTTGTCCAATACTACCATTTTGCCACTGTTGGTTACCAAATGCATATCTGTGGTGTAAGGTGGACCAGGTTCTGCTCCATCAAAGAGATACGGATGGTTGCAACATTTTCGCAGCTGCATGAGGATATTAAGCAGTCTCATTTTGTCTAGCTTTCCAGCAGAATTCAGTATATCTATATCCTTCATTAAGATTCGTGTATACCTAAATCAAAGATGATAGAAAAAATTTTGGTAACTCTAAACCAAAGTTAGCCTTTATTTAAATTATAAGCACAGTCAAAATCTCCCCCTCATTTCATCAGGTAACTCTCCCTGACATGCATGGGTTTGCCATCACTAAAGTGTCACAAGGAAGTATGTATGAGTTGTGAGTACACCAGAAGGATTAAACCAAGTTCCACATGATAATCAAGCCACAAGCAGCACGTTGCTTCTGAGCCTTAACTACAGCACAGTCAAGTATGTGAATTACCATTCTCGCTGCATTTTGCTGAGACCCACATAAATTTTAACTTCCTTCTTTGGAGGCAAGCTTTTCTCTACATCAGCCTTAATGCGACGTAGAAGGAATGGTCGTAGCACCTGAAAGACATTTTGTCATTAAACATATTTTGGAAACTGAAACACTGAGCAGGCCAATAGACAAAAGCAGTGCAGATACTCTGTCATAAATGCTCAAACATCAGACCCATTACTAGATCATCTGAAAAAGCAAACTATATGGACAGGTTATTATACATGGGAATGTACATGTACTTTCTTTGGAAGAGTCAAAAACAAGGCCAAAATAATCTTTCAGATGGTTCTATGCCCCTTGATTCTTCTTTGATTTTGCTTGACTAAAACATTTATAGTTTCTTCATAGCTAATAGTTTTAATGCAAGCATTTCAGAACCCTGAAAGCCAGAACTATAGACTCTTCTCTCCCCTTCAAAATAATTTCCTTTTGAAGAAACAAATCGTCTTTTAGCTTCATCAACCTGTTCTGACAGTGTACCATAGTTTCTGGGATAAGCTCTCTTACCTTAATATTCTGTCAGAAGAAACATTAGAAGAATTATTTATAATCTAACTTCGGTAAATCTAACACTTCTACAAAAAGCAGGAAGACTCACCATATGGAGACGTTCCACCAACTTCTGATCTCCTAGACAGTTGTTTGTATCAAACCATGAATCAAAGTCCTGTATCAACAAAAGCATTGGTATATAAGAGATTTCCTTTCAAGGTGCAATGTCATCACAATAGTGAATAAACGAAACTCAAGTGATTCTCTTACAGAGACAGTAAGAACAAATTATCCTCTTTGGTCTCTTTTTACAGAAAGCTCTATAACACAATGTCTTCCAAACCAAACCAAACCAAACCAAACCTTCCACATTATTGGAAGATAAAAGGGAAAAAAAAAAAAAAATCAATAAGCGAGTCCTTTTCTCTTGACAAAGATTTACTTTCATCCCTCCATTCGACAAATTCCACCTGGAATAAGAGTACTACTGCAGCATTTGATGGAAAATGAAGTTGTAAAATCCTGCTGTAATGCACCATAAGATTTCCCTTTTTACAGGTGTAACACTCCCACTTCATTAAAACTTCACAATTCTGGAACACTTCTAATTGATATTCCCAAATACATATTCAGGTCTGTTTTCATAGCTAGAAATCCAGCAAAGTTCATTTAATTTGACTAGCAGAAATGAAGGCTTACCTCAGATGAGTTAAAGACATCTGGCAAAAGGAAGTTAAGAAGTGCCCAGAGTTCATGTAAGTTGTTCTGCAGTGGAGTTCCAGTTAACAGCAGCCGATTTGTAGTCTTGAACTCCCTCACAATTTCTGATAACTGAAGGACATTGAGACATGAGCAAATATACAAATATTACTAGTCCCCACACCACCACCCAGTAACCCACACAAGTATCTCTCAGTGCAGGTATAAATTACCTTTGATTTTTCATTTTTGATCCTGTGGGCTTCATCTATAACTAGGTATCTCCAGTTAAATTTTTTGAATACTGATTTCTCTTTGATAAGCATTTCGTATGATGTTACACAGACATCCCATTCTCCGGGCAGCAACACATCTCTGACAAAGGCAGCCTAGATGACAACGTGACAGTTAGTTACTGAGGTTTTGTCAAATCTAAAGCAAAAAGAACACACTAACACTTACAATTTTAACACAACACTGCTCTAAATTTGAAAGAAGAGATAAAATTAATCATAAATTTATAATATAAAATTGTAGGCAGTGTAACATCCAAGCATTGTAAAGCTTGACAATTTTGTCACTGCTAAAGCTGCTAAAACCCTTGGAGCAGAGCAGAGAAGGGACGTTTCTAACTTTTGGCTTTGAAACTGCAGATGACTACCTATATGCATGAGGTTTTCAATAACTGAACTATAAGATCAGACCTCTAATTTTCTGTAGGTCTGCTTTGTTGGTGTTTTAAATTTGAAGTCTAGAAAACAGTAGTTTTTAATATAAAAAAATAATCCCAAGCAGAGCTCTATGTGGCTAACTGAACAATTTCAAGAAGGCTGATATCCAGGGTTAAAAGCAGACCACAGTAATTAGTCAGAATTCAAAATAGAGATGTATAAATGTCAAGAATTTAACTGATACAAGCAAGAGATATACTGAAGAAAGAACAAGAACTTTCGGATTCAAAAGATGCCCTCAAAAAAATCACAAGGTATCAGACCTGCATCAATGACCTCCAAAACTACTTAAAGTTTCATCAATATTTTTGTAATTTCTAGCCCAACAAACTCTGAAAATAGAGCTGGATGCCCTTAGAATAAAAACAAAACCTGCTGACAAAAGCAGCAGTTTAATGGCACCAGTAATAACTCCTGGACAAATAAATGGCCAACTCCAGCTGACAAATCCATGTATGCACCATCATATTCTAGTTTTTGTTTTCTTTGCTGTGCTAAAAAGGAAATAAAATAGCAGCAAAGAGCTGCTACTGAAGTTAACAAAAAGAGAATGACTGAAATCATAAGGCCACAAGAGGCTGAACAGTATTGTCTCTTTTAATTGACAAAATTCAAGCCAAATAAGGTCCCTTTGGATTCCACTTTCACCAACCAACCCAGCTTGCCCCCTCCAACAGCTGGCTGAGGAGTGTTTTCAGAAAGCAGTTCCTTAGTGACAGACCACATAATCCTTTGAAGAGCTGCTGTTATAGCCAATACAATGCACTACACTATGTAAAGCAGGAATTACTTTTTTACAGATTTATATACTCATACAAATGATAGCACTTTACAAGAAACACTTTACTTTCCTGCTTTAAGATTTATCGTGTTTTCTTGGTCTACACCGTGTATTGCTTTCACAAAAGGAGAGGATCTCTGAGCAAGAAATTGAATGAGGTGATGAAGCAATAGCTGGTCAACATACACGTGAAATCTAAGCTGGTTATATTTTAATTAGGTAGCATTTGTGGGTCTTACTGTTTAACCACTACAAATCAAAGTAATATCCTTCTGTGTGAATGGAAGGTAAAGGACAGCAAGATCACATGCTGGATTTACACAACTAAAAAAACTGCATCAAAACTTACGCGCTGGTCTTTGTCACCTATCAAACAAACTGCTCGAAGCGTAGGGACCCATCTCTTGAATTCATTCATCCAGTTATGTAGAGTGGACTTAGGAACTAACACCATGTGAGGACCGGGAATATTTCTGTAGTGTTTCATATACCCAAGAAGAGAAATTGTTTGCAGTGTCTTCCCCAGACCCTGTAAGAGATATTAACGTGTCACAAAAAACAAATCCCTCAGGAAACACCTTTAAAAAACACAAGAGCAAGCTCAGAGTAGAACATGGAAGACATCGCAGCCTGAATGAATGACTGAGATGTATTGAAGACAGTGCTGCTCAAAGACATCAAAATCTTGCTTAGGAAAAACCTGTATGGCTTCCCATATTTAATAAAGTAATACAAGTAACCTTTTCAAGAAAACATTATTTCATAACATTTTGTTTTGCAGACTAGGGTGTACTCATGTTATTTATTTAGAGGTCAATGGACTTTACAAACTGGATGTATGTATTCCCTTAAACTTGAAAAGAACTCTGCAAGGAGGCTTTTACAGGCCATGACATGTCAGTTCTTGTGAGAAGAAAGCCAAACATAAATGTCAACAGCTGCATATGTCAAAGAAGAAAACAAATACTGAGCTTCTTTAGAGGTACTTTTTTAAGCATCCTGCTCTTTATTCAACATAAATGTTTAAAATCTTCTTCAGCATATAATTTTAATTAAAACAAAACTGAGGAAGACAGGCAAAAACTGGATCATTCATATCATTTAAATAAGTCAAAAAGATTATAAATCAAACACATGGGATTAAAAAAACCGCAACAAATCAAATAAAATCAAACCAAACCAAATGAAAACCATCAATGCAAGTTTTTTTTTGCTTCTAAAATGCAACTATTTGTCTGCAAAACAACCACATTCCACCTGGTGTAAGATGTGGAAAAGTGTTTACAAGCTGTGTGAAAGGCATTAATAAGTTCAAAAGGATTAATACTCAAGAATGAATCCAAACATATTTAATAGTAAATATTTGAAGCCTCTACACAAGATGGATTTTGGAATACCACAAATCTATGGACTTATAAAATATTTCCCAGTTGTTTTCATTAAAACAAGCCTCCTCCACTTGGAACTGTACTCAGCAAAAAAAACATTGAAATAAATCCTCTATTCACAAACACATATGGTGAAGAAAATCCTTGATATATTTCAAAATTATACCTGTTACTAAATGATAATTTAAATTAATTTGTCTCTAGTTTATCTTGAAGACATTCTATTACAGAGAAAAGAATTACCAGAAGGTATGAGAAATGCAGTATACTGAAATATAACTAAATTTTTATTATTCCTTAGCTGCTCCTTATAAAAAACAGATACAACTAAAATGACTGAGAGGACAAAAACATATCTGCCTATCAAACTATTACAATTTGTTCTGCATTCATCCTTTGTCTTATAAGGAAGAAGAACAGAAACAGAAGCAAAAGCTACTATGGTCAGTGCTGACTGAAATGGTCATGGTGTGCCCACACCTACATCTATCTTTGAATCACTTGTCCCACTGCTGCAGCTCTTACTGCTGGAATCAGTCCATACAGCACACTCGTATCCTGCTATCTGCATTTAACCCTAACAACAACAGGAAGTGTTCCCACATTTGTTGCTCTTTTCATACATGCGCTCTCTTCACAAGGGCAGCTTGAGAATGCCATAACAAAATAGCTGCAATTTAGAGAAAATAAATAGAGGTCACATCATTCTATAGAATAACTCCACTGAACTTTATTTTCCTAAAGGTTGACAGCTTCCCTTTACATATGCCTATTTCTAAAATTGCCTGCACAATTTATTTGAATTAAGATACCTGTGACATTTTTAACATTAGTAACTTAAAACATACTAGAAAAATAAGATTTGGCAAATTAAATTGTGCATTTGGTGCTATTAAAAAACCATCTAAATATAGCTGAACAAAAATTGTATTGTATTGCATATGTTCACCACAAGTTCCCAGAAACACAGGCTATGTGCATACCATTTCATCAGCCAGGATACCATTGATGCCATTTTCATACAAAGAGATGAGCCAGTTCAATCCTCGGACCTGATAATCACGCAGCTTTCCCCATTTAACATCTAAAAGACATGGAAGATTAGACTAAAATATCTGTAAAAACTTACCAAAGAATGTCACCATCCCTTGCCTGCCAATTGACATTGGTTATCTAAGCTACAGAACAAAAACTAAGAAACTTAGTGCAGTAAATCTCAAAATAATGCAGATTGGAGACGACAACATGTTACTTTTGTTTCTGCAAACTGCTCCAACAGCTTTATTTTCTGCAAGAACCCAAAATACATAGGAATTCTAGCTTTACCACCACACCCCCCCCCCCCCCAAAA
>JANHGB010063803.1:0-62554 GCA_026283785.1 Coracopsis vasa | reverse complement strand
TGAGCAACCTGGTCTGGTTGAAGATGTTCCTGCCTATTGCAGGAGATTGGACGAGATGCCCTTTATAGGTCCCTTCAAACACAAAGTATTATATGACTTCTCCAAAAAGAATTTGATCTCTTTAATATGTGAAAGCCACTGAACACAGAGCCCACAGCATCCCTAATGAGCAAAAGAAAGACACATTTTTGTCCTCTTGTTGCTCCAGCGGAGAGATGGAGAGTCACATGTGCATCAAAGGGATAAAGCACATACAGTAGTGCCATGGTCACCCAAGGAAACTACAATAGCTGGGGAGATGGTGGAAGTCCCCAGTTCTCTTCCTCAGGTCACAGGAAAAGGTCATGGGAGTGTACCCCAGAGGTCTGATTTCAGAGGAGAAATCTAACAAAAACCAAGTGTGATGATTTAAAAACAAAATCTTCTGCATTTAGGTCTGATTCATGACTCATGAGGTGCTTTGGAGGGCAGGGTCAACCAAGGACCTATATGGAATCTCAAAACCAGATTTTCAATATCTGTGGATGGCAGAACCCTTTAAAGCCAAAATTCATTTGCACTACTGCAACTACTGGCCAGTGAGGTGGTCTAAGATATTTTTTATAAGCTTGTTTAAAGTTGCCAACCCCACGGTTACTGTGATCACTGGAATACCCATTAACTACAATATCTTGGTCTGCTTTGCACTGGAAATGGATTTAACTAACATTCAAAGTTAGGCTGATCCCTGAGGCAATTTTATTTTAGTTTCAAGAATAACAGCAGCTGAGCTGTGCCCAGAAAAGACATTTGATTCATTCATGCTTTTAAAGAAACAATGAAAATGTCAGAAAGAATGCAATTGACTGATGAGCCAAAGATGGAAACAGGTTATGTTTGCAGAAATACAGCAACTTATGAACATTCTCTGAAGTTGGGAAAAAATACACATGGGGAACATTTCAGTGTGTGAAAAATTAAAAAAAATGCAAAATAGGAAGCTCTCAAGAACATGTGAGAGTGGTTGGTCAATTAAGTACTGTGTAAAGATTTCCAATTTTCTTGTAGTAAATTATTTATTTAGCGCTTGCATGCCATCAATATATTTTACAAGTTTAATACCCAAATTATAGCTACCCACCCATTTATGGCCTTGTAAATGAGTCCTGACTTATCAATGTGAATTCTTGTTCTAGGCAATGTCAAATTTAGATTGGATTTGGATGTATTGCTTTTACCCTTATCAAGAAGGTTTGCTAGTGTGGTATTTTATTGCTATATTTAAAATGGAAAGTGCTTTTAAATAGACTTGCCTAGATAGCACAACTGATCACAGTTCAGATATGTCATTTTCCAACTTAAAAACCTGCTCTAATCTAGGCGGGAGTCTCGGAGATCCAGCAGAACACATTTATACTGAATTCATTTCACTGCAAGCTCAATCCTTTGCGATGAAGTGGAAGAACTATTGTGGCAACAATGGCTTTAATCGTAAGTAAGGATGGCTGGAGCTCTTAAGTAGTAAGACCAAATGGTAATCTTCATGTTTCCTGATACTTTATAAGAAAAACAAGCAATAAAGAATGCAAATGAACAAGTGTAATGACTTTGTAAAGTACATTGCATTATATTTGGTTATGCTTAAGGGCTCTTATTCATGTTTCACTTTTTAGTAAAGGTAGGAAACTACACAGTAAAGGTAAAGGCATTACTGACAAAGGAGAACAATATGTAAGTAAGTGACCAACTAATCAAAAAGGCACATGAAAATAAGAACACTATCACATAAAATGATATCAAAGCAACATGAGTATCTGGAAAACAGAAAAGAAATCAAGCAGAAACATTACTTGCATTTGACTAACTAAAAGCAGGATGTGGCCCAGTGTAGCAGTCATTTGGAAGGTTAATAAAAACAGTATTTGTATTCATGACATCAAAGCTAGCTGAGATTTGCATCTCTGCACCAAAGGGCATATCTAGTAAGAGGACAAAACAGAGAGGGAGCAAGTAGGGGATGGGTTTGTAACCAATGAAAAGGGTGGCCATTTTAGTATTGGCTGCAGCCTGCTATTAGCTTCTCTGGGCCACAATTTTTTAGAGCATTAGCTGTCACCAGTAGAAGACCTTGAGGCAGAAAGTGGGATGTGTTGAGGGCTGCCAGGTGAGCAGTACAATGTGGGAGGAAAGCCCAGAGGAAGAAAGGGAAGGCTGAACTGTGAGATACACTTAAGGGAGATGCAAAACTGGAAACTGCCAGTCGCGTGTAGGGCTGTCCACCAGATTTTTGCACTCTGATGTCCCAGTGCTTATTCTAAGTGCAGTCCTGGGGCTCAGCGAAGACATACACCACCAGCAAAGCATGCTGCATCCCTATGCAGAGCAATGATGGGGAAAGAGGCTATCTGACAACAGCAGAAACAAAGCTCTGGTAATAGATCCATCTGCTGACAGACAATCAGAGGAAGAGTAAATGAGGATTGCAACAGAACAGTACAAGTTTGGCTCAGTAGGGTAAGCATAACAGTTTGCATGCAACAGTTAAGTGAGCATGAAGATAGCACAACTGGGAAAGCAAACAAAGCCAGGGATCTAAGCAGGCAAATACAGATCCAGCTTTCTAGCTCTTCACTTGCTTTATCCATTAGCAGCATATGGCTGCATCAGAATAGGCAAGCATGCATAGCAAGGGAGAAGAGAGCTTCTAGGCAGGCATTTTGCAGTCATTGACATTAAATGCATCTCATGTACAGTCAGCAGCTCAAAAGGTTGGCCTCTAGGCTGTCTATACTACTGCAGCTGTGCCTGGAAGGAGACATGCTCCTCAAAGGAAAATTTCATCACACCTCTTGTCACATTTGTCTTGCAACAGGATGAAAGCCCTCTTTCTCTCAATGGCTAGCTTAGACTAGGAACCTCATTTTTTTAGCTAGGTGACAGTACAAAATTTGGATGCCAACCTTAGTATATGCATCTGTCCTGTCAAAGAGATCAAGACCACTGATATCAACAGCCTGCAACTGGTCATTCTCCTGGACCTGTGGCTGATGTCTCTATCACATATCTCCTACCTTGCATCACCCAGCCAAATTGTATTGAAAGCACTTTTACTTAGGAAGACTACTGTGCTTATTCAGCTCCATTAGTACAATACATTTTCTTGAATCCACAACAGTTTCTTCTTGCTGTTTCCATGTACACTTGCTGTTTATCTCAGCCTGATACGACTGTTGTCTGTTAGAAAGTATTGCTAACAGTAATCAGCATAGCTGACCACTGAATATTGCACTAATTTCTGGGTAGAGTTATTCGTCTGCTGCCTCTTATATGGTTGTATTATTTTGGGGGTTCTGCAATACAGACAGCCTCCATCTCTATTGTTAAATTTATCTAAATGTTGAATCGAATTGTTAAACTGGATTGTTAAATCCATTTTTGTGTCCCTATCTGAAGATCCACAAATATTCAGCTTTTAAAATAAATACTGAAGAGTTTCTTTTGTTGCTGTTGCTGTTAGCTACTGACTTCAGTAGGAGCACAGCTGTTCCAGCATTTCAGTCCTTTTAATAACTTCATCCTAAATCAAGATTGTATACTGTCCACTTAGAATAACCCCCAGCTAATTTGTTATGGGCGCTGTCCTACGTCACATTGATCTCTCTTGTGAATTTACAAATACAACATCACCCTGTTATCTCAGTCAAATTCCCTCTTAGGTAACTATTTTCCAAGCTTCTTCCTGCTCCCACTGAAGTCAGTCTTAAAAGTCCTGTTGTGTTCAGGGGCAGAAATATTGGGCAGACCCAATATTGATCTATTATTTCAAGTCCAGATCTATTCTACAGTTTCTGTTCCACATGATTTTGTTGTGTTTTGGAACTGCTAAAGAGTGTAGTCCACTTGAAGGAGGCATGTTAGTTGTGAAAGCATCATACAAAGTCTTGTCAGAATCTAGTTCTCCTAGAAGAAACATACACTGCATAAATGCAGTGCATTGTTCGTATGTTTCTAGTTAGCTCCTTGTATTTCATAATCAGCTCTTTTTTTTAATTACTTAACATGACTGTATAATTGTGGTCACATGTTCAGACTAAAATCGTGCTATTGATGCACTGTAGGAGTAGGAAGGGGTGGGGGGAAATCTCTTATTGAACTATAAATAGCCCTTACAAAGTGAAAACAACCTAATCCTTGTTAATCACAAATTAGGAAGGAGCGTGCCAAAAATAGCACGACAGTGGAGTGTCAAATCAAACGCCTCTGTGAAGGTAGTTTGTACAATACCAGGTGACTATAACTGTTGTGGGAATATCCCTGCTCAGGAAAACAGCCTAACTCGGTGCCAACCAGCCATCAATGACTGGCTTTCTCAGCGACTCTCTTTAAAAGGCGCCTATGCAACAGAAATGAGTGATATGCTCCATTCCTCCCACATTACTTGGTCTCACTGGCAGTACAGAATAGTTGTTGTAATCTAAAACCGGGTAGTTGTTTGTAAAGTAGTTAGTGTAATGCGAATCTGATAATGGCTGTGTCAGATAACTTTCCTACACAACTTCTGAGAGCACTGTGAATACAAGTTTGTATTAACAATTCACCCTGTAGGGTCTGCTAAAATGCTTCCCCTCAGCAAGCTAAAGGTCTTCTAGATTTTAGGCTTCATGACAAAGCATTCTGGCTCTCGCAGTTTGATCAATTTCTAAAGGCTTGACTGCATTCAAATATTTCATAATAAGGAACTGCATTTTTTCCACTCCTAGACTCCCCTCAGAGTGTTTATTATATTAGATATATTACATAAGCTGGCACTTTAGGTGCTTTATGAGTTTTCCATAAACCCTTATTTACTAATGGCTAGCCTGACTTTGTGAGTCTACTGTAAGATTTGACCTTTCCTAGTAATGGGAACCTGGTTCGAATAATGTTTATGGTACCTTTAAAAGAGGCATCATAGAACTGAAAAAAAAAATCATAATAATTACGATAAAATATTTCCTCTATATCATACTTTAGCCAACTTTCTTTCACAAGCTGAGTAGTGTCTTTCCAGAAACTTTCAGCATGTACCTTTATATTTCTCAGCTGTGAATTCCAGGTTGAGAAGTAAAACCCTTGGAGTAAAAGCAGAAATAGACTAAATCTGGCAAGCACTGCTGAAAGGTAAAACTCATTACCTTTGCTAAGAGTTCCATGCCCAGCAACCAGGCTCACTATTTCCAGCAGGCTTACTGACAGCCTACTTTTTCATGGTTTAAGAACTTCAAACATGTAAAATATCTCACTATCTTTTTAAGCTAGCAACCCTGATTTTCAAAGATGCTGGCACTGGCAGTTCTGGCAAAAATAGCTGGATTTTAGAGATTTCATTTTGAAGGCAATCCTTTCCAGCTGAATTGGAAGCTCTGGATTGAAAATCCCATCCTGAGCTGTTGCCAGCTCCACCAGAAGCTGTATCAGTCTTGCTCGGGTGAGTAAGAGATGGTAGGATTAAACCACTTCTCTATGACATGCTACCATCCCTGAATTTGACTTCAGGAAGGGAAGCAATCTAAAGTAATTCTGGTGATGGCCAACAGGAAGAATTTTTATTGGTACACACGCAGAAATGAAGAAGG
Organism: Coracopsis vasa; assembly: GCA_026283785.1. Classification (NCBI taxonomy): domain Eukaryota; kingdom Metazoa; phylum Chordata; class Aves; order Psittaciformes; family Psittacidae; genus Coracopsis; species Coracopsis vasa. The sequence goes on along the minus strand of JANHGB010063803.1, from coordinate 56,960 downwards.
ATTTAGAAAAATGCTTGGGAAAATCTTCCCACCTCACAAACAAACGTGAATATTTACTAGGTAGGCCTGTGCCTTAATACACTTGTGGTTACTTTACAAAGATGCACTACAGGGGGATCTGCTCCTAATTACCTTAAAATACAGCCACAGGAAATAGCATAAGGCTGTGACAGGCTTTGCAACCCTGAATTCCTACTTTTTATCGGCATTAGTCATTTTAAATTCAGCTTTTTAAAAGTCTTAGTAAAATTGACCTTAGGGAACAATAAAATGGCAATTACATATGACAAAAGTATGGAGCAGAAGCAATTAGTTATTACCTCAATAAAAGAAGAAAAGATGGGACCATGAATCTAACAGCCAAATTCCAGGAAACAAGATAGGCTGCTTCACCCTAATGATGAAAACCCAAATAGTTGGAGAAGGTATTTTTGGTCTATCTCTCTAATGAAATCAGGCTTCTTTTTTTTTTTTAATTGCTCAATTTACACCAGTACAGTTCTACATTAATTTAATGGCATTGATAAATCATCATTTATTTGTTTGCATTGCAAGTCTGCCAATACATCATCACGTTGTGCAAAATGTGCTGCAGTGTACCCTGAATAGTCACTAGGTGGTAACATACGCAGACTTGAGCATGCTTGGCCAAATCCTGCACATCCTAGTGTAATGTTTGTACACACTAGAGAAACACAGTCCATCTTCTGATGGAATGCTGTGAAGTTTTACGATGTCCCATAATGTTTGATAGAAACAAAACCTAGAGAGCTCATTAGATGTGACTAAAGCTGACCAGGAAGATAGCTGGTTTTTACGTTACTCTGAAGAGTCCTGTAGCCAGGTTCATCTCCATGCTTGCCTGTGAAGCCCAGTCTGTAGGAATCCCTGTGAAATTTGATAGGAGAGTTCAGAAAGGTCTTTGTTTTCTCTTAAATGCTATCAGCCTTCCCCATAAGGATAAAAAGATTGTGGTTTGCAAGTTTCTGCCTCGGTGCTTTTGATATATTTGCTAAGTGTTTCCTGCTAATACAGGGCAAGGTTGCCCCATGCACCCACTCCAGGGAATAAGGAAGTGAAAGTCTCCCTGGGTGGCCTCTGCACATCCCCTGTCTGTGCCTGCCGGGCAGAGCAGGCTGCCAAGGAGCTGGGAGAGCCCCAGCCCTCTGCTCACCCACCCCAGCACACAGTGAGAAGCAATTTACTGGTGATCAGGGCCAGGAGCAGTCTGCTTTGCTCTCTGATTTATGGGAGAACCACAGACAAAAGCATCGTTCCCTGACTCCCAGGGCAGGGAAGCTGATAACAGCTCCTTGGCTGTATTTTAGGAGGAGCTTGCTGTCTGGTGAGCACGAAGGCAGAGCCAAAAAGATCTAGATGGAGATGTGCAACATCTCTAAGGCTCAAAATCTGTTTGCCCCTTTTTCAGGGCACTGGGGGCATGGCGAACTGTAGGCCGTACAGTTTGTTGGTCCTTTCTGAATGCATATAACAGCTTTCCTGCAAAACAATAGCAAATAGAAGAGAGCAAGAAGAAACATGGGGGTAGCTAAGAAGCTACAAGATGGTCCAGACAGAGACATCAAGAAGGAGAGATTCCCCCCTTTTCATCTGCGCAGAGCTAGAAAGAATTCTGTTTCCAAGTGTGTAGCGTTATTTTAAACCTTGTTCTCTCATTTCTGAGTTAATAAGCCTGCCCTGAGGAAAGGGAGGTGACTGCAACAGGAGCATGTGGGCTTTATTTGGATTGTCCCAGCTACTGAGTCTGCCCTGCAGCTTATTAAGTGATTGGCACATTAATTAAAAAAATCCCCAGACATTTCTAAAACAAACACACTTTGTCCTTTCTCTACCTTCTTTGAGATATTTGTTACCTTTCCTATAGGCTTAGCAAGAAAAAAGGAATCAAGTGAATGAGCTGTAGAAATGGTAATTCCGAAGGCCTGTTTCCTTACTTGGTTGTGTACACACATGTTGCCTAATACAACAATATAAGAATAACATTTCCTTAACTATCTGAAGCAACGCATGAGTCCTAGAGTGCTGAAAAAGAACGTGGGAATCAGTAGGGGACTTTTAGTCTGTATTTTATCATCTTCCAAAATATATCTGTAGGAGCATGGTAAATGCTCATTCACTCATTGCATTGGTCTGTAGTTGAAGAGATTTATCTGCAATGCAAATGGAATAATAGAAGAGTGAATCAAGAACAGCAAACAGATCCTCATGGCCATTGTATGAAAGTATGACATCATATTGACTGAGTTGAAGGATTTTTGCCAGACTTTTTTATTCTTGTTGGTCTTCTCCGGCATCCATTTGTGGTGCTGTAATAGTGATGAGATTTTTATTGTAGTCCTTTACTGTAAGTATGGTTATTAAGTAACACATATGGTGATTTAAGAAACTAAATATTGATAACCAGTTCATTATGATTGGTACAATCTGAGTGGCAGGAAAAGAAAATACTGTACCTTAAACACATTGAAGAGCTCCAAACTAAGTAAATTTAAGTAAGTTAGAAATTGTTTGGCCACCTGGAACTTAAAAAAAATAAACATAAAAATGTGTGAATTTATGAGTAAGGAGGAGTATCTAGAAATTATCAAAAACCTGAGCTAAAACATACTCTGAAAATTGTCTAGTTCTTCTCTTGATGGTTAAAAAAATCCTTTAGAAAGGTTTCTTTTTGTAACTTCCCTACATGACCGACAGCAATTCCTAAGTATCTGTGCTATTAGCCATCTATAGTGCTTTTTCTTTATTCTAGTCTACACCTTCTTTGCTGCAATTTAAGCTAAACATTCGCTGGTTTAGCCCCAATGCACACAGAAAAGCTTATTTCCTTTCTTTCTGAACTGTCTTTTACATATTTGGAGATTGTTAGCATTGCTTTAGAGCTGAAAAGAAGCAAAAGAGAATACATCCAGGGACACTGCAAGGTCTAATTGAATCCTTAGCAGAACTGACATCCTTTTTCAGGATAAAGGATTCCAGGGATTACACTGAGTTTTGCCTATGTTCTGAAAAAGGCATAACACTGCAGAGAAGCAGTTGCCAGACAAGATGAAGGTTCTGTGTTCTGTAGACAGTGATTGCTGCACACAGAACATACCAAACAAAGTAGGGGGGAGGAGGAAAGACATGGGCAGCTCTGAAGATGTCCTGCCAATTCCCTGGCATAGGAGCAGCTTCCAGCTCCTGTAGAACTTGGGGGCAGCAAAAGTGACTGGGACAAGCATCCTGCTTACACCTGAGGGGACCCAGCAAGCTTAAGCCCTGTTAGTCTGGTGGTGAGTGATAGGCCACAGGGCAGAGTGAGGCTAAGAAGTAGGGTGCATCTGAAGCACTCCTCAGATTTTCATGACCCAAAAGTTAAATTTAGTCAGGATGATTCGGATAGATTTCTGTGGCTGTGGTCTAAACCTTTTATAGCTCATAATGTTGTTGATTTGTAAGGGGAAGTTGGCTCTCCTGAGAGAGCGCTACATGTGATTACTATATATATTCAATTTTAATTATAAACAAACTTATGGCATCATTTTCATTTCATAATGTTTAGATTGTATCTGTGGCCTCACAAGGAAGGATTCTTTACACAAGCTTCAAACAAGAGAAAAGAAAAAAAAATAAAAAATGGTCTGATGTAGTCTTGTCCACATTAAAAGGAATCAGCAGAGATAATGCATTTTTTAAAACAGTTCTTGAAAGATGATACAATAATTGTACCTCGGAAAGCAAAGATAATTACAAAGATAATTACTGTTGCACCAGTTTTGTTTATTCTGTTCAAGTAATATTAATTAAGCCATTCTTGTCAATGTTCATATACCCTTAAGTCTATGTGAAAAGCTCCATCATTAGGAAGACCTGGCCTACAGTGATAACTTAAGGCTAGATTCTTATGTGCCTGCTAGAGAGGAAAGCAGATTGGTTTCTTTTGCCGTATGACTTTCCCCCCTTCTTTTTTTTTTTAGTTCCTTAGTTCTCTTTCTCTGTTTGATTTACACTGCTGCTGATCTAATGTTTTGAGAAGCCAATGTTGTGGAATCCTTAAGTCATCTGTGACCTAGGTCATTACAGACAGGAGCAATTTAGTAAAAGTATTAATTGAAACTCTTCTGGCAAGCCCTTCTCCTGCAGATGAAGTTGCACATCAAGCCTACACAGCCTGCAACTACACTTCTGAACAGACTAAGATTTTCAATATCTCATAAACAGGCTCTTCAATCACCAGAATCTAATAAGACTATAATCATCATTGACACTATAATGATTAAAATGAATAAAACCCATTAAGAAAAGTCATGTTGAGTTATTAAAAGTTTCGCTCTGTGTGATATGTAATCTTTTATCCATTTTTTATGATGAAATCTGTAACCATCTATCCACAAAAGACCATTAATTTACTGCTCTGTGGATGTTACTATGCTCTTTAGTTTAACAGCTTATCATTGATTTCTTGAGGGAGATATTATATTTGGAGAAATACACATGGAACAAAAGCCAGTATGCTGCTGTAAATTTGCCACTGACAGGATGATCAAAGTATTTTGGTCTACTCAAAGCAGAGAGCTGGTGAATAAGTTCAGGAGAGCCTATGGTCATATCCCTGCTGTTGGAAGCAGGCCCCAAGGCAAGGCAGCAGATACATGTTTTCAAGAATCACAAACTCTTGTAAGAAAAGGTCATGTACACTGCAGGGGGAAAAACAATAAAATTTCCATTAACTAGAGCCTAGTTAACCGGCTTATTGGCATCTATTAGAAACAAATTGCAAACAAAACTGATCCTATTATAAACTTCCCCTTATTCCCTCAGTAAAATAAAGTCACTGAATGGCCCACAAAAGACAGGAGGAACACATTTTGTCAGATGACTTGCTTTATTTTCAAGGGAAGTATTATGTTTCACTCACTGAAGGGTCTACAACCATGACTGGCAGAAAATTACATAGTTATGGGAAGTACATGATCAGTGCATCAAGAGTAACCTGGAGAAAGGAGGCAGTGCACTCCCACTCACATTCTTTTAATAGGGACTTTTTTTTTTTTTCCTAGGCAAACAGCAATAAAAAAACCTGAATGGAAAGATGTGTACACAAACTTTCTGTCTAAGTGGTGGGAGAGCACTCTTCCTGAAGTGTACTCTTTCTCATAATAAACTCGGCTCCAATATCTTTATTGCTCATCTCCTTTTTAATCTTATTAACTATAAAGCCTAAAAATGTTTTGAAGAAGTCAAATAAAGGGTGTTGTCTTTCATTTCTGAGCATTCTTTCCATTTACCTGAGATGACTAATAAACTGTCTTTCTCAACATTTTTAATGGTGGCTCAAATCTTCAGCTGGTACAAAGTCACTCAAAAGCAGTGAGGATATGACAATTTTTACTTGCTGAGTATCTGAGCCCTTCTGTATTTCCCATATTTCTTTTTTTAACTTTAGGTGCCTCTTAGCACTTCAGATATAGCAGTGATTCAAATAAAATTCCTCTTGGTTTTCCTGAACAACGTGTCACAAACCAGTGCCACAGAAATGTAAGTCACTTTGCAAGGGGAATAAACCAAAGAATATTCGGGTTTTATATAAATATTGGCAAGACAGTTACAAAATATCACCTCTCCATTAGCAGAATGAGGTAGGGAATGGAAGATGCAGAAACATGGAATATACAATAATGACTGCATGTATCACTAACACAGAATAAGGCTATAGGGAAACTGCTGTGATTTAGGTAGTTGATTCAAAGACAAAGATGTGCCAAGGAATTCTCAAAGAGGAGCTTGGTCTGACCAGCCCTGCCCTTTTACATGCTCTTTCAATGCAGAATGCTGCTTTTCTGAAAAGCCCAATCTTCCCAGCAATGTATTGAAAGAATAATAAAAACATTTCTGAGTAATCACTGTTGTTGTAGGAGTTTGAGAAAATATCTAAAAAGGTAGGTCTCTGTCTTCAGAGTAATAACCAACCCTTACTTTGAGTGCAGTGACAAATACATGCTGTAATCATCTGGTTGTGTACCACAGCTTCATGCTCTACTCAAAAAAACAAAACAGAGATGAAGGAGACCACCTGCTCTGACATGAGGAGTCCTTGCTGAAGCCTGGATCCTGGATTTACTGAGTCATCTATGCTGAGTTTTACTGCCACATTTTTTTGGTCTCTATGATGCTACTTTTCTTCCCTTGCAAACATAAGCGAGAGATTAAAATTCCATTGTGCAAATCCCCCAGACTCACCAAGCCTCTTGATGCAGTGGATCTTTTGCATTGTTCAGCTTGACCTTTTGCAGAGCACAAACCAGACAGTTTAGCACAGTTGTTAACAGATCGAGTTCAATGACTTAGGTACATCTGAAGTATTTCAGTTTGTCAGTCATACACTGATTGTATGCCATCAGTAGAAAACAGGTAGCTGAGGTATTTATGGTGAACTCTCCAACCACCTATCCACTGAAAAGCATTAATTTACTGCTCTGCAGATGTGACTATGCTCTTTAGTTTAACAGTACATCTTGCTGCAGGGCAGGGAATTAGAAAAGGATTATTCTGACAGGTAACCTATATTCCTTGTTGCAAAAAAAATGGGGTTCCTCCCAGACCTTCCCTCACTTCCACTCTGGTCAATGGTTTGACTCTGGAAAACTCATAACACCATGTACCACACATGAGAAACGAGGATCAGTGCTCTGCCTTCCTGCCTGGTGTCCCAGCCCCAGCTGTTGACAGAGCAAATGCCTAAAGAGGAGGGATAAAAACAAATCCAAATTCAAATTCTGGTTACATACAAAAGTGTCAGATATCCCTTCCTGATACTTGCGACCAATTCACTAAAACCCTGAAGCATGACTTGACTACAGTAAGTATTAATATAGAGCCTCAGCTATTCCAAAAGCAAAGATTTCTCCCATTTCTGAACTAAAAATGGAAGGGAATAAATAGGAAGATTTTTGGCTATGCAGATATTTGATTTCTTAACAATACTGCAGACCACAGTGAACGATGTGATCATAGTGATGAAGATTTAAAGGGGAGAAGTTGTTAGGCTGATGAAAGCTTGTTAAGAAGTATTCTATAGTAGTGAATGAGGAAAACCGGAGAAAACTGTCTCCATCCTTGGAGGAATATTGGCTCTAATACATAGTAGACAAAATGTAAGCTGACTGCAAAAATATATGTAATTTTTAAAGATATTAATGAATTTTATTTTATCTTCACGTTATTAAAAGTATGCATCTTTCTTTCAGCAACAAGGTGAAGAGTTTGTTTCATGAACTTTTCCCTAGTATTAAACCAAGCTGTAAGTAACTATAACCTTTTGAGATGATTGTTTTAGTGTCCAAAAAAGTGAGAGGGCTGGGAAGAGAGGCACTGCTTGCAGAAGCCACAAGAAAACAAGTCACTTCGAGAGTTTTAGTGAAGTTGTTCGTTGGTAAAGGATGATTATGGACTAATGAGTCAGCTGTTCCACAATTACAGGTGGAGAGAGCAATAAAATCTTGCTGAGTTTGGCTATTGAAATTATATGGTTTCATAAATAGTATAATGTTGTTCTCAGCAGGTAAATGCTATATTTTTAGGGACGGACACTTTACAACACATAGAACTATCCAGTGGCTGGAGGTCAAGGGGCCATCTGCTAAATGATAGTATAAATCCACAGAATTACTTGATAATAGTAATTGCTGCACCTTTGTTCTTGGGGTGAAATTATGGTTTACTGAATAGGCAGTATTTTCATTGTAAATATTTTCCTACAAATGCATCAAAACGTAGAGGGCAGAAGAAATTTTTGCCAACATGCACATCTCAGCAAGAAGTACCACATTTTATGATAAACCACTCATAATGGTTCGTCAATTTTTCCTTCCAACTGGTAGAGAAAAAAAAAAAGAAAACAAAACCAAACCAGTTTCCTTTTTCCTTTCTTGCTCAAACTTTACTTCTGGAAATTTAAACACGGTACTGTCTTTTAAAATGGTGATAAGAGTATGCATCTACAGATTCCCAGGTGTGACTGCACCAGGAAAGTGAGTTTTTGAATGATTCTTTTTATTAAACAGTGAATTTCTGCACTTACCAAAACATAGCATTTGAGAAATATGAACTAGCATGCCCTTCTTTAGCCCCCAGTCACATGCTTTGTAATTGCTCCTCATCCTTGTCTGGTAGGACTCTCCTTCCTCCCTGCTATCTGACTGTATGTTTAGAGGCAGAGGCAGTTGAATGCTTTCACAAACAGCCTGGTGAAGTTGGAGAAATCACTCAGAGAAACAACTCTACTGCATGGAGAATTGGCATGCCACACTCCTGCCCAAGGTAGTGAAAAGATTACTTCCTTAACAAAGCATTAACCAGATCTTGAGATACCCAGGACAGATATATAACATACTCCAGAGTATTTGCCAGGTAACAAGCTTATTTATACCCAACATGATGCTAAGTGTTATAGTCCTCTAATTATAAATGTTTTGTTCTCACAGGGGACACAAGCAAAGTCCAAAAAGTTTTCAACTGAGCATGGACATTGCAAAATGTAATGCAGATTACTGCCATGGAAAACTGTGACAGTATTTAAAAAAAAAGGGCCTGTGATGAAAAGTCATCTTTGAATGCTTATCTCTACATGTGTGAAGTGCACAGGCTTTTGAAGGAACTTTAAGGAGTTGTAAAAGTATAATTAAAATGCCATAATTCATAAATAATAAATCACTTTTTTCACTTATCCTTCTATCTAATTATCCATCAGTGTTTGATTAATATTTAAGCTCTATCAAAACCTAGGTCTTTATGTAAAAGCAGAAAAAATATTTTGGGTTGGAGTCCACCTAACCAGCATCTTACTTACATTCAGATATCTTTCTCACACACAAGTACAGGCAATCTAAAATGGGAGCCTAAGTTGTTTATGTCACTATTTCAGCAGCTAGAAACAGGTACGTTTGAAGGCTCCGGGGGGGGTGAAATCTAAGCTAAGCAGCAAGGTCTCACCCAGGCTCACATTTCCCAGTTTAGAGTTAGGCATGCAAAAAAACTTAAAATATGAGTCTAAAGGGTGTAAAGAGAAGGAGTACCTGCAGAGTGGCTATTGGTGTAGTCTAAGGCACTACATACTCATATGATTTCCTGCAGAGCTCTGCTTGAGGTTAGTGTTATTTTTAAGTGGGTAAATAACCAAGAGTCACTGCTTTATGTGAAGACTCATCTTGCATGGTCAACCATGCTTAAAGGCAGTATTTGCCTCAGATCTCCACGGATAATTTGTAATAGCTTTTGCAAAAGTTGTATTACTGATTTCTTTAAAAATTTGTCATTAATTTATATTTTAGCACAATAACAATGTATCTGCTGGCATATATATTGTGTTGGCATTCTAAATGACTATTGCAATGGCTGGATTCCTCCTGGACTCTTAAACTGAAAGGTAATTTTTTTCAAATTTGCCATAAAATCTTTTATTTGACCTCTGAACTCTGCATGACTACTCATAGAGTCAAATAGATAGGAAAGTTACACCACTGACTGAATGTTCCATTACGGCTACTGCGAGGTCCTAGCAACCTCTGTATAGACAACTCACAAGCAAACCACATACCACTTTGGTAGCAATGCTAGAACTGTATTCATTTACAAAGCTGACACTGAATTTGCAGTGGTACTTAGAATCTAATTTGGTTTAATTTCTCTGAAATTATCTGTTTCTGCATGCATCTTTACTGATGTGAAGATACACATTATATTCACTGCATTTAACATAGAAGATTCTCTGCCTTTAGAAGCTGTTTTGCCTGCTACCTGGGTTAGGAAAAGAATGGCAAATATTCAGAACAATTCTGTTTTCAGCTAACTTGGTCTGTACCACAATGTAATACCTTCCTGTTCATATTCAAAAGTTAAAGTCCCACATCAATTAAACCTTTTAGCATGAACTTTTTTCCATGATAATTCAGCTATCTCGTACTAACATGTATATAGTGAAATGTGTGCCATCCCACTGAATCTCAAACACATGTTTATAATTTGAATGGAAACAGCCAAATGATTTTACAATTACTGTAGTTCTGGAAAAGTGAATCCTCTGTATGAAGGATGTAAGATGCTTTTTACCTATTTTACTGTATAGTAAGGGGAAAAATATTCATCATCAGCGCATAAAGGTTTGATGTCTGCACCTTCAGTTCAGTTTATCAACATCTTTAACTTTCACCTTTCAATAAAAAATGACATAGATTTTTACATGAGAAATCCTGGGTAATATGTTTGTCATACATTTGAGACAGATCACTGTTTGCAACTGTTTAAACAAAATTTAATGTGAGCAAACTTTAGCTTGGCTGGCCTTCAAGAATCACATTTAAATAGCCATTGAGATAGAAACACCATTATTCACAAAAATAACAGCAAGGTAATAGAAACAATGTCCTTGGTAGAATTTGGTATCATTATTGCATATATTTCCACAATCAGGAGCTAGACCTTAAAGGTAAGAAGATTTGTTTAGAAAACAGGGTATTTGAAAAAGCCTAAAAGGTCTGGTCTTAAACTCCACACTCCAAGTTTGGCTTTCAGTTACACTTTCAAGCTTCTCTTCGCAAAGAGAAGGACTGGAAATTCATTTTCTTTGAAGAAAAGCCAGGATACTCTTGGTCCTAGGACCTGGGGCTTCAAATAAAAAATAAAACATTATAGGAATTACAGTATAGTCAGGAAAGCTGGCAGCCCTGTGGCACCACAAAATGGCTACATTGACTAGCTTAGTCTAGAACACAATTTGCTAGTCTGGGCCTTGTGTGGCCAAAGAGTTTGTTGAGTGCTGCTTAGATCCAGGAAGGGATCTGGTTGTCAAGAAGAGCTACATGCACTCACACAGCCTCGTGTTGAGGACTTCTCCTGCCATCGTTTGCATATGGAAAATGTTAAGAGAACCCAAACGACTAAAGCAGGCAAGAGGAACAAAATAAAAGAATAACAATGACTTTCACATGTCCCATAAATATACCTTGGCAATGAATCTGTTTGCAAGCACAGTACACGAGACAATTAGGGGCAAATTTTCAAACGTGTGCTCTTAACTTTTAATGCAATATTGCACGTCTGGTTTTCATAGGAAAATTTCTGACTTGTGTAAAACTCATGTTTTCTAGTTGAGTTGCATGTGAAAGCTGGCATGCAACTTTCCTTGTGTAATTTCAGAGGCTGTGAAGGGGGGCCTTTGAAAACTGAACCTGCTAGTTACCGTTCTAGTGCAGAGATAAAATATTTTTTCTTTCCCTTGATCTCACAGGGTTTTCACAAGCTTCAAATGAAAATAAGTGTTAACTCCTCTAAGTAATTTTCGCAAGATGTCTCTGGTAAATTACCCTCAAGATGTAAGTAGGTTCATCTGATAGCTGGAGACCCTTAAAGTGTCTATTAGAAAACTACACTGATGAAAGACTTTCTTATTGATTGCAATCATTATTAGCTCAACTGGCCTGAGACAGAGAATAAATATGCATTATATCTCTTGAGAAAACAAGTTTCACAATTATACAGATTTTATTAGACAAACAAGATAAAGAAAGCATGTATGGTCAGATCCTCTTCGGAGAGGTCTGTCCAGCTTGGAATCATTACGAGAGCAAGCAGCAGCTCTCTGTATTGTATGATTCATCTGTCCCTATAGATAGCCCTATATATCACTGCAGAGTGTGCTGATTAGAAAGGATGTTACTAGGACCCAGAGGCCTAAATTGCTGTTTGATACGGCATTAACATTTCACATTTATTAACTCAGCATACAAACTATTGATCTGAAAATAAAATCAGGGGTTGCTCTGGCATAGTAGTGAAGAATAGCTCTTCGTAATGGAAGAAATTCTCATTCTTGATTGCATAACAATAACGATTAAATTTCCTTATTATAAAGGTGTCTAATTAGCAAAGATTTTCATTTTTTCCCTATACCACAGGGGGCCAATCACTATTCTGAGCACATATCACTTAGGTGCATAAAAATTTGCATTGCGCTGTTGGTTTTCCTTTTGAGAGAACGCCTGGGAACATAACAGAATATAGATATGGCACAAGTATTTTTTACATAAAATTAAAATCCAATTCTTCAGAAAGTGTACTGAAAGGAAATGTATTTGAAGGTTCAGTTTCCTCTCTGTCTCCTTGTACTTCACCACTTCCAGCTCTGAAAGCTTTGTAATGTATATTGTTACCACAAAAAGAAAACTGCTTTTTGTTTGATATAAAATCTCCCTGCAAAACTAATAGAATTTTTTAATAGGGCTCTGCTTCTTTTAAACATCCTCTTGCCTCACTTAGACTATAGATGCCATTTAAAACCATAGCTTACATTTCAAGGATGACTCAGTTTACTTCAATTCTCTCTCTGCCATGTAATCCAATGCTATGAAACAGAAATAAATAATTAGAAATATATTGGTATGTACAAATATAAAATGAATGATGCTTGCTTCCCAAATACTTGTGCTGCATGTGTTTACATTATAACTATAAGGCTTGCAGGTAAATTGTTATGGTTGTCTTGTTGATCTGATTCTGTGAGACCACAATCGGCATCTCACCACTCAGTTATGCTTAGGCCAGCAGGTTCAGTAAGTGCAGCAGATGCACTGAAATGTGAGCACACTCTTTTGAAATATCATAATGAAGTGTTCTTTCAGAGATCCTGCATCAAACCTAGAATTATCTCAAGTGATGCTGTCAAAGTGCATGTGACGCCTGTTCACATGCCTGGTGTTAATCTGTGCACATGCTCAATCTCTGTATGTGGAAAAGTGACAGGAAATATTAATATCCTCTGTGGTTCCTATACATTTTTGTCTGAGTGCAGATCAGTGGCCATCCTCAGAAGAGTTTCTGTGATATGTTGACAACGCATATAATATAGCACCTGCGATTTAAAAGCATGGTATAATTTGGTGTATTAGGATGGGTTTTTTTTTTTTCTCCTAGTCATATACACCTTTCTGCATGTATAACAGTACTAAATTTGCATAGAGCAAGTGAGATTAAATTTGTAGTGCTTACATGAGGATGAAAAATGGATTGTTTTCAGAAGGTAGGAATTTTAGCTTTGGACTCAAGGTAGTTCAACTATCTATGCCTGCTTTATGGAATGGCTGAATGGCATGAAACAGCCTTGAGGACACAAGCATGAATTCCTAATTATTTTGAGAGAAGGGGAAAGAGAAGAGAGAGAAATATTATTTAGTCTGTACATTATTCTTTCAATCATGATTTGCAAAAGCTAAAATAGATGGACAAAGCCACAATCCTGCCAGTTGCTGTGGACAACTATATTGATTTCAAGTGAGAATTCCTATTTGGAATTAGGAGGGGGGAAAAAAAAAAATGCTGAAAGTGATTTTGGTTAGATATTTCCTTTCCCAAATAGAACCACTATTTTGACTATAATACCCAGCTACCTGGGACAGTGTTTTAAACCAGGTTTCAGCTTCTCACAGGCAGCATCTGAATCATCTCATGCTACTTGTGTATTTCTTACCATTTCTGGTCTCTGGTTTGGAAAGCAGTGGAAATGTGAGCTTTTCCTCCATCTCTTTATGTAGCAAATCCATACCCAAAATGAAGAAAAGGTCAAACTGGTGGCTAGATATATTGTCTTTCATTCCAGGGTTTCTTATAAAAGTGTAGCTAAGACAGCTGTGATGGAATCAGACCACTAAGAATGCCTTCTAACACAAGGGTATACCCAACTGGTTTATATAACCTTAATTCAAGCAGCACAACTAATGATAATGATATGCTACAGTATTATTATGCCAGGAATGTATGAAATCAAGAGAGAACATTTCATTTTAAACTTTGCTGATTTTTCACATTTGCTTAGCATTTTCTCTAATGATTTCTTGCACTGTTTTTATGCCACCTCAGATAAAATGCCATCATACATGATATTTGCACCATTAGGCACAAAGTAAGCATTAGTTATGATTAGAGGCAATGCTGTGAAGCATTAAAAAATGTAAAGGAAATGGTTTTCAAGCATACTTGCAAAGACTCTGAAGCTTGAGTGTCATTTACTTTCACTATGCCAGCTGGGTGATGTTCTGCATTTCAACAAAGCTGGCTACCATTTCCAAACAGATCGATACAGATTTTTGTCGTTCAGCAAAAAGTCCTGCAAAAAATACATTCACACACACACATACAGAGCAGAAATACAATGGATCTATCTAGAGGGAATTAAGTGAAACAAAACACAATAATTACAATTAATCATCAGTGAACGCCATCATAATGACATTGTTTTCAAGAAAAGGAAATAATTTTTTGTCATAAGCTGCAACTTGTCAAACAACACCTCTAATATTTGGGGTTTATTAAGACTCTCATCTTTGTGGAGCATAACAGTGGTTTTGACTTACTACATAGATAAGGGATAAATAATGTAATTAGATTGAATTAATAAAACTCATGGTTTTGCACTATTCACATGTCAGTATGGGAATTTTTCCCAGCTATTTCCTAATGCTGGAATCTAATGGAGTACAGTTCCATGGGATTAAGCTTCTACAATTATTCTGTTTATCCTCTGGCTTGTGAAGAAGAAAGAACAAGACTAATTTTGAGCTGGGTGAACTGCTCTTTCAGCATTTGGCTAGGTCAATTGGAGTGCAATAAGTAAAGCACATGGAAGAAATGCTGGAACAAACTAATTCCAGCTGAAATAAAGTCCCTTGGTGTATATGTAGCCCAAATCTTTTTATGTTATTGTCCCATGTAAATTATTAGGATTTTAGCAGGGGTTATGTTTTCTTAATTTATTTACCCAGAAAAGCTGACCTGATATGCAGATTCTGATTTTCTGTGAGGTCACTGTTTGTAATACTACAGTGACTCTTCCTGATCTATCAGAGACATAAAAAACATTCAGATTATTTACTGGAGTGGATCTTGCTGCCAGCATCTACCCTGGTGTGAATGATATGCATGATTCTGCGGCAGTCCGTGAGCAGCAACACTCAAAGATGGAAGGCAAAAATATTGCTTACGTAAAAATATTTAAGGTCCCATATATCCAAATGTGCAAGAGACATTTGCCATAACTTCACATTCATTCTTTAGTTTTGATGTTGATCTTTAAAAATAAATTAAAAAAAAATCAAGCATCCAGTTTTTAATAAAAAATAACTTTCAGGTGAAAATTAAGGTGATTTTGTAAGGCAAGAATGATATCTTGATATCTGCATAAAGTAAGCACACTTACACTTTATGACAAAATCTTCTGAAAGAATGGCCAAAGTTGGAAAGGACCTCTAGAATTCACCCAGTCCAACCACCTTGTTCAAGCAGGGTGACCTGCGACCTCAAGCCAGTTGCCCAGAACCGTGTCACACCAATACAGTATAGACATTGCATGATACTTGCAGCTTGCTCTACTTCAAGTTTTCTGCCTCAGAAAATCATTCTAAAAAAAAAATTTAAAAAAATTAAGAAAAAAAGAAGGTTTACTGTGAGAGGAAGGGAAACTTCCCTGGTACACAGCAGGGACTAGGAGTATGAGGAAAAGTATCATCACAAGCAAAGAACAAATATTCTGGAGTATCTATTTACTTTCAGTAAGGCAGGATGTAGCTATACGATCTAAGAAAGAATCTATTTCCTCTTGTTCATGATGCAGCTCAGATGTGAGCCTGCCTTCATTTGTAGTACTATAACACTAGAAATTGGATGATTTGGTTTTAATTTTCAAGCAGATCTTTTAATCAGTTGCTAACTGACAGTGAAATAAATCAGTAAATGCTGGAATACTTGTAGGATATTTTTAGTCTCAAAGGTCATAAAAGCAGAATAGTGCAGATACTTTAAACTTCCAATACAGTTCAAATTAATATAAATCATCAGAACAGGTTACATTTGGAAGAAACTCATTGTTATCAATTATTACTTCAGCTTACTGTTGCGATTTCAGAAGAGACAATAGCACCAGGTTAACATTTCATGTAATACTTGTGAATGTGTTCTGTTAAATACCAAAACCTGTCATTCTCTTTCTTCCAAGAAGAGAGAGGTGTCTAAAAAAAGTCACCATGAATCAATTTAACCTACCCGGGACTGAAAACACAAATCTGTCTTCCTCCTATCTTTCTTTATTCTGTCATGTTACCAGTAGCAAATGGCAGAGCTGCTACTACTTAGACCTGTATTTCTACATCTTTACATGTTTGCATTGCTTTGAAGCACAATTTAACCATTAATTTCCTGTGTTGGTAATGATCAGGCTTTGGGTGATTACAGCACAACCATAATGCTCTTGTATTATCAATGCATGCTTTTAAATGTGACTGAGTTCTTACATTTTTCAGACCTGAAGGTCTGATCAGATAGGAAGTACGGAATAAGCAGAGATGGAGGCCTTTGTATACATACCACATTAGTCTCAGGCTTTTGTCACTCGCATAATGTAGTCAATTATTTGAATCCATTCTTTGTTTAGTGGTATTTTTTGTTACGACAGGCTTTTGTATATCAGTTTAGCATATATCGGTTCCCAACAGGAAAAGCCAAAACTTCCATGTTTTCTTAGTCAAAGAGATTGCTGATGCCAAAGGAGCACTGGTTCATCTTCAGACTGCTGGAAGCACTGGCCTTCAGAAAAATTCTCCAATCATTAATGCGCCAGTCTTTTAGCAGCGGTCTGCTGTGAGGAAAGAGGCTATGGAAGCACCACCCACAGCCTTACCAAGGTAAAGATGACGCATAAACATCAAACCTGAAATGGCTACTCTGGGTTTCAATGCAGATTAGGGATTAGGCAGTGGGATGCTGTTTTACATGTGAATAGGCTGACAGAAGTACAAAGAGAAAGCCAGAGAGCTCGGTGTTAGCCACTTAGGTTTGAAACACAATGTAACATCTAAAAGGAAAACAAAGACAGTTAGGTTCAGTTAAATCACATGGGAGATTTATGTTTAATAAAACAAATTCTTACACGTTATTTTATTTGAAACATTGATACTTGAATTACTTGCAGTCTTTAAATTTATTTAGTTATTCTAGGCTTATCAGAATTCATTACAAGATATTTCATTTTGGCCCAGGAAATGTCTTTCCTTTTTTAAAAGAGAAGATAAAAACATACCAGCCCTCAGTATTCTAAACATGGAATTAGCGTCAGATAAGTGACGGTCAGAATCATCCCCTATCTGAGACTCTGGAATGAGAATTTGTTCTTCAGTCTTTAAGAAGGTCATAGCATCCTGTGGCAAATGGATAGCTGTGAGCTGATTTTTCTCCTTCAGAGCAGCTTAGACAAAAGTTGTCATATGCAGAAGGAACAGCTGTGTCATATATCCTTCAAATCTACAGAACATTTGCGTTAAATCACAAATGAACCTTAAGAAACAACTTCAGAAGAGACTGAATTTATCCCTTTCAGGATATGCAATCTAATCAGCACCAAGGAAAAGGAGGAATGGATTAGAAATAGCAGGCTCTGTTTATTTTTGTCTGGGAACTATGGAATGTACATTTATGGCTTTGTTTAGAACTCAGAAGTTATAAATACAATCTATAACTCAATATTATTGCCTCTCTACTCCCCAAAAAGCTTACATCACCAAAAGGGCCATTTATAAAGAGACTGGTCAAAGTCAAAACTTCAAACCCAATTTCGTCTATGTTTTAGGGAGCAGAGACATTTTCCCTGCAGATCTTCAGGTATGAATCAACTGGTAATAGTCCAGTTCTGAATCATATTTTCTGGTTCAGGTTTAGGTGCCCTTAATGTCCTTCAGTAAAAATGGACTTCTTGAGGTTTCTGCTGCCTTAAGCTAAAGTCTCAGAAATACACTGCAGAACTGAAACCAAACTTGAAACTTAGAATATGCCAAACTGCACAGCCTATTCTCAAAGTTGCCCTAATATAAAAATTTATTTACATGAACAATCAGTAATGTGGCTGGTTCATGACTCCCTTAACACTTTGGCCTACCTGAAGAAATCAAGTGTATTAAATAGTTTCCTCTTTCTTTGTGTGAAGGAGGAGAGGAAATGCACTTGTTTGCTCAAAGATCCTGGTAATTTTGGTGGTGAACTCCTAAAGGAATAGGCTGCTTTGACAATGTCATGCTGATATGGCCAGAGGATGGGGCTGGAAATTGGCATGACTGCCTGTCTGTGCAGCTGCCTGCAGAGCAACAGCTCAACTCTTCAGCCCATATGAGAATAGATCTTCCCAATCCAAAGACAGCTTTCCCTTTTTCACCTCCCTCCAGTTTTGATCCTTTTCTTCTATCACTTGCAGTTATGCTCCCTCTTTTTCCTTTGTTCCTCAGACTGGTCTTTCTATTGTTTCAGTTTGGTTTGGGTTTTTTTTTTTTACACTATTGGCTGCCACCACCTTTCTAACTCCACTCCTAATCCAACACAAAGCCTACAGTCCTTTCCCAAGGTCTCCCAGAAAATCTTGTCCATGTTATCACACTGTCATATGGTTCCCTCCCCCGTTTTAGAGGGCAGGGGGAAATACCATCCTCTCCTCTCCCTCTCTGTCTCTATGTGCTCCCTGTAGTTGTCCTCTGAGGGAGCAAGCAAAAGGCTAGTTCATGCTACCAAAAGCAAACAAGATTTTTTTAAGAGTGACTTTTCAGCTGAGTGGGAATAAACATCTTAACCAGGTTTGGCTCCAGGCAACAGGAAAGCAGTCAGGACAGCAGATAGCAGAGGCCAATGCAACAGCCTCACTGCCTGCAGTTAATGCCTGAGCCTGAGCCTGGGCTAGCTGCTGCCCCACAGGACAAGGAGTGAGACTGAGACTGCCGGAAGACTCACAGCCCCTCTGCTCCAAGTGCTGCAAGATTTGCCCTTTTACCTTCTCAGTCCTCAGTCAGGCTCTGCATGCTTTTCCCCATTCTTTGCCAGCAAAGGCTGAGCCCTGGCCCTGTGGTTTCAGATCAGCTCCATCCCTGCCTGACAAGCTGCCTCCACTCTGCCCACCATGCCACAGCACACCATGCCACATGCACAGACCATGTGGAAGAACAGTATCCCCTAAGCACAAAAGGAAAGAAGATGGCTCTCGAGGAGAGCTCTGTGCATGGAGAGTAATGATTTGCATTTTGGTTTGGGAAAATGAATGCACTGTACTAGTAATATAGAGGATCAGGAGAAAGAGCAAACTAAGTGGCAAGGTTTTGTAACTAGGGCCAAAATCACCTTTCAAAGAGATCATGCTAAAATGGCTGATTATTCCTGACCTCATGACTCCTTCCAGTAGCAGAGCTTCTCTTTCCACACAGCTTACCAGTGGAAAGTGTATTATTTTTGTATATCTCATGCAAAAAAGTAGCTATTATTTTGCTTACAGAAAATTAGCCAAGGATAAAATCAGGTTTAAAATGGAAATTATCCCACAAATTGGATTAGATACACATTTTACTGGCAAACTCTTGAACGCTCCTTTTATATTTTTTAAAAATTCTCCAAAGATAGCATTCAGTCCTAGAATGGCTGGAACAAATGATGGGAAAAGTCTGATCAGATGTTGCTGGCCCAGAAACCTCCATGAAACATGAGTCGCCTTTATCACTATAGAGAGCATTCTGGGGAGACTACCAATTTGACATGGATGCCATTCATCCATGCGCATGGAGCTAGCACTCAGCCAATGCACTATATGAATTCCACATAATCCGTGTTCCGTAGGCTTCAGGGGTATATAGGCTTTATCCAGACCATAGAGAGCCAAGAATTTTGCCCATGGGAAGTAAAATAAAAACAATTCAAGACAAACTGTGAGGAAAATGTCACTGATAAGGGATTGCAGGAGCATGTTTGGAGAATGCCCCTACTTCATTGAGCACTGGGGAGTTGAAATGTCAGTACAGGGAAGATCTGGACTACCTAACAAATGCTGGGGCTGAGCCTTCAAACAATTACTTGTATGAGTGATTATCAACAGAAGTAATTCCATGAAACTCATATCTAAACATTCCCCAAAATGTCCAAAAGCTGGTTTTTCAGTCATCAAATAGAAGAATGTTCTCAGCACCATCTGAGGGCAGCAGACAATGTATAGGCAGTCAGGGTAGATATTTTTCAGTTTGTTTTGTTTAAAAGGTATTTTAAGATGTGGTGCTTTGGCAACAGTAAAAGAAATAATGAGAGAAGGCAGAATGTAGGATAGGGTTCATGTTCAGAGAGATCCTTCATACAAATTTGCTGCTAATTGCTTCCTTCTTCTTAAGACACCAAATGATGTCATTGATCATCCACAAGTGCTGAGGACAGCACAAGGATGGTTAAATGTATCAGTAAAGAAACATTCTTAATGAGACAGAAAGCACGGTAAATTTTGACCAGCAAATTTCACTACTTTTTAATTTAAAGGAATATTGACCTTATCGTTAGTTTTACTTATTTTTTACCACAAAATTTAAAGGAATAGTGAAAATCAAGTAATCACAGGGATCTGTAAGTTGCTGTCATTCATATATTTAAGTGGTCCTTAATATAACAGTTAAAATCCCAACCAGAAAAAGGATGATCTAGTTTTTCTCACCATTTCACAATGTCATGCTGTGAAAGTTTATGGAGATCATCACACAGCCACAATTAAAAAAAAATGTTACTAATAACAAAGACAGATTTACTCCAAAAGTGTTCATGCAAATATTTTAATTCATGTTTTGTCAAGCTGCTTTAAGCAGCCAACCCTTGTTGTAAGAATATGCTAATATGTGATTAAACTGCACTCCCGTCATGCCATATGGTACGTCTGAAACATAAAACACTGTTCTATTATTTGGGGAGAGTCATTTGAAAAGGAAAGGAAAAGAAAAAGAGAGAACCCAGGGGAAAAGACAATTTATCTGTCCTCCCACACTTTATAAGCCAGATTTAACATTAGGCACCGTTATTCTGGATAAGGTCTGACAGGTTTGGGGTTAATGGATCTTAATCTTTTATGAAAGAGAAAAGCATGTGCTGATATGCAACAAAGACCAATCTATAGGTTGTGATTGGGGTATTTTGTTTAAATTACACATAATTAAGTTTTTTAAGGGAAATATTTATCTTTACTTATAAAGCCACAAGCAAGTAAACATGTACACATAGAGGAAGTAAGCTTTGGAGCCAGTGGGAGTTTTGCCATTGGCTTCTGTGGGAGCAGACCCTGCTTCTCTGCCATTTTCCAATTTGATATTAACATGCAAGTCAGGATGGGTGAGAGTGAGAGTTAAAGGCAGAAACGCTGGATTCAGAAAGAGAGTTTGTCAGTTAGGTGCTTAATTACATAGCAGCATGTGGACAATGTTTAAGCAGGAGTGCAGATGCAGGCAAAAATGATTAATCTCTTGTTTTAATTATACTTGATCATTTGATTGTGTTGTTATTATTGGAAATGACCAGGTATTTCATTTGGGAACTTCAGAGTAGCAGGAAGGTGAGGAGATGCTGTAGTCTAAGGCATTAGCTTCTTACCAGTAGATGTTCGTATTTTAATGTGCTTGACAGGTCACAAGTGAAATGAGTGATGGGCTCAACCTAACCTTTGCCAGATGATCACCTACATTAAAAAAACCTGCATAATTTATTAAAATCATTCAAATACATTTCTCACTAGAGCATTCATTGCCTACTTTTCTTTTTAATGATAACAGTCCATGATGCTACCGTCTGATGGCTATTCAAAGAGATTACATCAGATTAGTCAGCCAGTAATTTCAGTTTAGTTCCCAGAACTGAAGGCCCAGGTCCTCAGTGACATTTTAGTGTCTAAAATAAAAATAACTCCTCGTTAGCACTCCTTAGGACTTGGATACAGGCACTCCCAAAATCTAATATACTTTGAATTTGGTAGGTACCAGCAGAGAGACTAAAAACTCAACAATGTTCTGCTCGGTGATGTGGTGAAGAACAAGCACCTCTTGAAGTGAACACTTCAAGGTTAGTTTGTGGCAAGAAGCCC
Organism: Coracopsis vasa; assembly: GCA_026283785.1. NCBI lineage: Eukaryota > Metazoa > Chordata > Aves > Psittaciformes > Psittacidae > Coracopsis > Coracopsis vasa. The sequence continues at coordinate 35,011 of JANHGB010063803.1, read as the reverse complement.
GAGCTGCTATATAGAGAAGTTTAGTTTTCAGAGTTGGAAGGCAGTAAGCCTCTCAATGCAGGGCTGTTGAACTCAGAAATATGTTTCTGGCCTCATGGAAAGAAACACACTGCACAAAATTCTGCTGCAGCATGAAAGGGTTGAAAGGTTTCTTTCACATGATGTAACCTTTCAGCAAATCTAACCTGACAAACAAAAATACCCTCTACTCTCCTTCATCAACAAGAAAATAACCACCTTGTTAACCAGCCAGGAGTGTCATATGTTTTACCTCAGCTCTGCAAAGTACTTGCTTATCTTGAAGCACATATCAAAATCCATTCCTTTCTGCAAGGCAAGAAAATAGGGTGTGCAGCTTTAAACATTTAAAGCCATCGTGCCACTTGATAAGCTAGGGGTTTATCACCATGGCAAGAACCATGTGAAACTTTTGTTGGCATGAGGCTGCCTTGGACACTTTTGCATTTGACATGGATCTACCACAGGCCCTTAAGGACTGAAGGGCAGAGGGAGGTTTGGCTGCCATCTGTCCATGGCTAGTCCTATTTTTTATAATGTGCTCAGGTTAAATTCTTGATCCTACTGAAATCTAGAATATTTACTAAAGTGGGACAACACCTTCATCAATAGATTTAAGGATAACAATCATCTTGTCTGATGGTCAATAGTAGAAACTCATCTTTGTTAACCTCTGAACTTCTGTCTGAACTAGGCTATATATACTTTAAGAACATAGTCACTATTGATTCAAAGATTTAAAATAAAGAATAATTCATTGCATACCTATTGAAGTTATTCCAATGGTTAATTACTCTCACTCTTAAAAGACTGAATCTTACTTCCCATCTTAATTTATATCTATTCAGCTTCTAGATGTTGAATATCACCATATCTGATAGCCTGAAGAACTCTATTACTATTAAAATACCTCTTCCCATGTATAGATCACAATCAAAACAGCTCAATATTTCTTTTACTAAAGTGAGGAGACTCAAGTTTTACACAACTTTCAGCAAGAAAAAAAATTATTGGCCAGCCATCACAGAAAAATATTTTTAAATGGAAACTAAGTGAATGGCAAATTTGGATCAGATTTGAACACAGCCATGCCAAAATGCTTTTATTTTAACATGTACATTAATAAAATTGCATTATATATTTAAATAGAAAACACTGCATTGCCCTCATAATAAGGTGGCACAGAACTTTGCCATTGTTGAAAGAATTATAGTACTGTTTTCAAAATGTAATAAAATAAAGATAGACAAAAAATTCTAGGACTGCTGCCCAGGGAAGACAGAATTTGTAGACTGCTGGCTCAGAGAAATAAATTATGTTTAAAAGAAAATGGACTTGAATGAGAAGAAAGAATGAAGAGTCTGGCAAGAGGAAGCAGAAAGTGTTTCCCTGCACTGGAAAATGTGTCAGAATGTTTGTGTTCCCAAAATGAGAAGGATAAAGAAATCTTGGTAAGATCCTTCTCTGCTAATGGGAACTGGAATGGGAAAAGTCAAGAAAAGAAGAGCATGGGATAAAATGTAACTAATGACATGAATATGGGCTCTGTAAACAAGGGAGTCTGAAGTGGGCTTGGAAACGAAGACAACAGAAGGAAGGGAGGATTTGTCTGCTGCAAATTAACAGAAGGAGATAATAGCTTTCACTGCAATATTTTAAAAAGAAGAGATTAAAGAAAACAGAAAACACCTAGTAAGGCTGAATACAATTAACTAGGACAGGAGAGGGTGAACAACAGGCAGCATTAGGAACAACTAGCAAGAAAGGAAGATTTTAGAATAAGCAAGGGTTTAAAAACATGAAGCAGTCATAAGAGAGAGAAGAGCTTGGAGAGAAGGAACATCTAGAGTCAGAGATCATCCACACAGTTATAGCTAAAGATTCAGGAGTGGTACTGTGCCTGAGCATGCTTATGTGCTCAGGAAAAGAGAAATGGGAAAATAAAAACTGATCAAAGGAGATAATGAAAAGGCCATAAGAGGAAATTCAGAAAAGTTGGGTGCTGATGAAGTTAGTAAATTGAAAGGGCAAGAAACAAAACAAGAAGCCTAAGAAATCCCCATCACATGGGGAAAAAAGATCTTGTATAAGAGGGCTTCTTTGCAGAAAAGTGAATTACAATGTGGGTTGGAGGGGATTAACAGGACATAAAAAATGTATGCCATTGGAAGCCTATGGCTAACAATATTTTTGTTGACTTTATCATTGCTAACATTTTAGCAAGAAATACTTTTGTACAGATAAAGTTTAGTTATCCTGTTTCTTCACCACACTTTACTGTTCCACTCTCCAAAATGGAAGTCTACTATGAAAGAGGATCTGAGTGAAAGGACACAGCTACAAGACATTATTTCTCATTCTGTCAAGATTTCTGGAAAGACCGGGCTCTGTGAAGGTAAGGATAATAACACATACTTTTCTTCCAGAGTGGTAAAAGGCTTTAAAAGATTCTAAAAAATGAAATAAAAAACTATAATATGAATCTATCTGGTGATGGACTGGTTCAGTTTTCTTATGGATTATGTTACCAATCAATCTCATCTGAACAGAGGGTATGACTACCAATATGGAATAAATTAATAACAGCAGGTAAAGATATTCTTGATGTTCTCTATAAATGTATGATGTTTATAAATTACTACATAGATCTATAGACAATATATTCAATCAGAACAATACAAATGTTTTTATCTGGACATAGCTTGCAGTATTAAACCTTAGGATTTGTCAAGAAGGCTGGAAGTGTGTGGTCTCCTACATCCTTTTTAACAGATTCCCAGCCCACTGTTCTGATTTACCTTTAAAAAAAAGCACCAAGCACTATCATGTATAGCAAAATGGTTGTCAAAGAGAAGTTGCTTCTTTGCTATAAGTGCTAAAATAGATCTCTTCCCTGCCTTTTTAACTGTGAACTGCTATGAATTCACAACAGCCTTATGTGCATGATACAGTAGTTCTCATTTATTGTTATCCAAAACAGATTTGGAAAGACTGACTTAAGTCATTTTGAAAGAAGTCTTATTGAAATGTGACAGAAGTGCAACAGATAATTTATTGCTCTACAAATAGTTTTCTTGATTTGAAGGGTATATTTCTGGCATGATATTATTTGGGAAGTTTGAGATTTGGATAAGCTTGTAAGAATAGTGTGCTTTCATTTTGTTCGCCCTTTGTATCTCTGTATTTCATCTTGATTTCAGCTTCATACTGAAATGCAGGTAAATTCTTAATGAAATGCAGGTAAATGGGAACGTGTTGCTCTCAGCAGTCTGTGGAAAGCTGAGACTGTATCTTGCTAAACGTGGAGGGTGAAACATTGCCACTGGCCTCTCTCAATGTGCTGTCAGTTCTGACTTCAAAGAAAGAAGCTATTTCAGTCCTAGAGTTTCCTTATGTCCTTATTTAAGGGGAAAGGGTCAGTTTCTGGTTACTCAAGCACATCTGAAAAACAGAAAAAGTTAATCTGTCCTTAAACATTATCAAATTATCTTTGTAAGATGGGAAAAAAAAGAAACAAATTATTTGTGTGTACTCTGAAGTCAAATTTTGTGTATCTGCCTAGGTGCTTGTACTGAAACTTGTAATGACTCATCATAAATTATTCTCACAAGTAGCCTGTGTAGGCTTGACAGCCTGTAGGTCATCCTAAAAGTCCCAACCAATGCAAGAATGTCTTCTGTAAAGGGTTAATAAAGGCTTTGTCTAGTCTAGTTTTCAGTTGATTGGGCAATGACAGTCTTACTGCTTCCCCTGAGAGATCTTTTCATGTAACATCAATTCCACAGTAAGTCATTTCTGTTTCTCATTCTGTTGCCCTATAAAACTTTCTGGGGGGCAAGGGAAAAATAATCAAAATGAATGAGTAAGGCCTGCCTCACATTTAATTAAAAATATTTTTGCCCTTGGAATGAAAAGGTATGGTGATAACTGGAGTCACAAGGGAGTCCTGCCTAAAAAGTGTTGGCATCATATCACCTTATTTCAGTACAGATACAAAATTGAACAAAAGGTGCAATTATGTCTTAAACAAAAATGTGGTGCTAGACATCAAATGCATGTAGCTGAAGCAACATATGAACACATGGCATCTTTGCTAAGTAATTTGTTCTTAATTGTCAGCACATTTAGTACTGGCATTTTTAGATACATTTTTGGTTCATTCTCTAACAAATGAGTCTACACTAATTGTTTCTCCCAGCAATTTATTGCACAGCTGGGAGACCAAGTTGCAGAATTGCACACACACTATCTTGTATTGAATTCATTTATTGAAAATGTTTAAAATTCCATGAGGTAGTGAAGAATTATTTTAATTGCAGTGTCTACAATGAAAGTATGGAATTAATTAAATGTCTTGCGGACAGGTAAAGTACGGCTTTCAGAACCTATTGCTTAAGAATGTTTCAACAGCTGTGATAGTGTAAATCAAGATATCTTTTAGTAATGTGGATAACTGTGACATTTCAGAAGATCTCTTAAAAGCATATTTTTATTTAAAAGGTGAACATCTGCTAAGGTAGGAAACTCATCTGCATGCTAAAGAATTATATTTCTGAGGATCTTTCCATTATGAAATACCTGTCATGATTCTCTTGTACAAATCTGTTAGGTCTCACAAATCTTTCTTTCATGTCTCTCCTAAGGGACACTTATCTTCTCTGATGAGAGATAAATGTTCATAATTCAAAAAAAAAAATGTTTCAGTCTAAAGCAGACCAAAGTCTAAAGGCTTATTCAGGAATATTAGCTCCTAACAGTATAAATTGAGACGGATCTTTAGAAAATGGGATGCCTACTGTATGTTGGATTAGCTTTCAAAAAGCACTGATGTCACATTATAAGTTGGGAACAAATTGCTAAAAGTCCTTCTCTCTTAGCTCATGAATCACACTGCTCTGATGTGTCAAATCACATCAAGTGTGATCAGTCAAATCAACTGACATCATGAAATGTTTAGTGATTTTTTTTTCCATAGAAGAATGATCTCATAGCTCTCCAACTTTACACTTGAAGCAAGATCTTGAGACATCCAGGAAAAAATAGTTATATGAAGTTGGAATATATTTTAAGACTGATGAGCAAATTCCTGCCAAATTCTTCTGGACTTTGTTTTTTAAAGAATTATTTTTACTACCTTTTGCCATTGTAACATTATTTTTATAATTGAAAGAATTCCATAAATACAGCAGTCTGTGAAATGTGACTACCATGCATTACTGCAGAGGCTTAACATCATCTGTATAACTTTGAATGCAGTGAGCCCTTTGAAATACTGGTCTCGTTTCAAAGACTTATCTTGCAAGTTGCAGTTTTCCTGTAAGTATTAAGGTAAGTACAAGGACTTGGTCATAACAGAATGAATTCACCTGATTATATTTGATCTTGGCAGCTAAGGAGACTTGGACCCATGGAATGCTTGGATTGGAAACCACAGCTACTGCTAGCATAATCTAAGGCATGTTATCAGGCCCAAAGCAAACACAAGGTCACAGAAGCTAAAGCTGGAGTTGGAAAACTCCGTATGGCTTCAGATCCATGACTGAGACAACAGGTGAGGAAAAGAAGGTGGATTGGGAACACCATACACCACTGAAGGAACTCTGCTTGTAGGCAACATCATAAAACAGGTATGCAGGAAGGTTAATTCCTACTCATATGCAGGCCCATTAAAAGGAGAAATTGGTTTGCTGCGATTTGGTGGGGGGGTTGGGGTTGGGTTGGGATTTTTTGTTTGTTTAGTTTTGTTGGGGATTTTTTTTGTTGGTTTGGGTTTTTGTTTTCCAGAAAACGTCATATACAAATGTGCAGTTTCCAAGATGGTGCATACACGCAAAAAGTGGATGTGCAAAAAACAGCAAATTGCATATGCAATCTCCCATTGTATGCACAAAGTAAAATCTGCTTAAGTTCTGGGGTGTTTTTTTTTATTTTTTATCATGTTCACTTAAGAAAACTTAAAAAGCTTTTACTCTTTTAAGCTATTTACAGTTCTTGGAATATACTGTTTCTTCCACTTTTAACCACTTAAGGAAGTGATTAGCTAGTATATTTTTTACATTTTGCTCCAGTATGATTCTATTCTCTATGCATTCTCTTTTTTCACACAGGAAAAAAACATCCCTTTTGATTCAGCTATGAAGGGGAGGAGAGCATTATAATCTAACAGAATAAATGCAGCCCGAGCTAAATTGGCATAGCTCTGACAGTGTTACTCAATGGCATCTGCTTAATCTAGAGTTGAATTTCCATTGATTTCAATTGAAGAAAGGCTAAGGTCCTTAATGGAACCAAATAGTTCTTAGCCAAACAGTTTGGGGTTTGATGGGGTTTTTTCTCATAAATTTGCAGGCTGAAATCCTAAATTGTGTAGGTCAGTTATTAAGTTGTATTATCTGCTGGTGTTCAGCCTCTGCTTGCTAAATCAACAGCTCTGAACGGCAATACTGCAACTTTCTGTAAATCACAGTTTAGCTAAAGCAGCTTATCTGTGACCTGCATGCTACAGGAGCAGGCACCTGCGTAAGTGGAAGCGGAAAGAGAGGGGCTGAGCAGACCACAGTGGTGATGACAGAGTACATGGTACAGGGGAAGGAAATATCTTTCCCCTACCCAGTATTGCTGTTCTGTGTTAGCAGAGAAGCTAAAACCCCTAATATAATTTTTAATTTAAGAGATTTTTGTGAATTACTTCAGCTGACAGAATGAAAGATTTGCTATTCTGATAAAAAACCAATTTTTAGCCCAGCCATACCAGCTGGTTCAGTAAAAGACAATCTTCCTACAGAACTTACTCTCTTATTCTCAGGCCAGCACTGCTACCTTAAATAATAAATGCAATGCTGTAGTTGGCAAGTAGTGGAAAGTACCTTATTTGCTCAGTTTATTTCAGTAGGCTACAAGCTAAAGCCAGCCTTATCACCTAAAAATTTAGCATCTACACTGAAGACCTTCACTAGCATTGGGTGGAGAAAAACCACACAATCTACACACCTGCCAGATTGAGATGGGGAAGATCAGTAATTAAAGGCTTTTGTTTTCAACAAGAAGCTGAGGTGAGGCAAAACATAGCCAATTTATTCTGATCTGCCCCTTGAAAGAAAACACTTTAGAGTGGTTGCATATGACCAGGCACATTCAGGCTGCCATGGGATAGGACTATCTTGTGGTCTTTTTGGCTCTGTTCTGGGGCAGCCTGAGAGGTGCTGTCCACAGCCCATTCACTGTGAGTGGTAAATCATGTTTTACCCCGAGAGGCATTAGGGATTTTACTCAGGCAGCCCTTCCTTAGGTTACCATGAAGATTACCCCTGCAGCCACAAGCAGGAGTGGCGCAGCTGGAGACTGCTTTTGCTTACCAAACAAAAGACAACAGCCCTTCCTCTCCTCACTACCAAAACTCAGCCAACTCCAGCCCAGCAAAGGAAGCTGCAGCTAAAGCAGGGCCAGGACTTATCCCAGAGACCCTTATTAAATGTATTTTCTTCTGGAAATTAGAGTACAGTAGCTGGTATTTTAGTTAACCTTTGCAAAGACATATTTATTTTGGTGTACCCAATAATTTCTAATCGCTTTTTTCTTTTGTTCCACATGGAAACTTTAGACATTTCAATTTCCAGAAATGGCCTTGAAAGGATTCTGTTCCCACTTCTCCATAGAAGTGTGATTATATTTGTAACAATTAAAAATGCAGTTCCCCTTGGGGAAATGTCAGTGGTAATTATCACACTGATGATTCAGAGAATGCTTCCTTCTACAACTGGCTCTTGATAAATTGCTGGTACTTATTTGACACTCTCAGTTCTCCTGTTTGATTAAATAATCATCAGGAAAATATCCACATCATCACTTCATAGTCAGATGTCAGTCTCCTTTCACGCTGAAGTGCATCACTCTTGCTGTTAAAAATCACAACCACATCACTATGTGAAAGCCAAAAAACACTTTGAGAACTCGTATGTATGGCTCTTAGTGTGTGCTTGGTAACAAGAAGAGCTATACACCTTTAAATGAACATCACAAGGATGTAAAGTGCAGGGATGAAATGCTTGCCTTAATTTGGCAGCAGTACCAACCAATAGTAAAACCTGTAATAGAGCTGCTGGTCTTTTCTCTTCATTCACCATTGTGTTTTGGTGTGTATTTGGCTTGCAGCTCACACTGACTGCATTTATTACACCTTACACCACTGGGTCAGGAGCCAGTTAATAGAAACATTTCCACTGACTTCAGTTAGATCAAACTTTTCATGTCTTCATGAAAATGGATCTCACTTCTTCCCTCTGTGGTCCCAAACTCAACATGTCTCACACCTTCACTCCTTGAAATCCTGCTCATTCAGTTATTCCTTGGTTGGTGTTCTCAGCCTTGACCTTCATTGCAGGCACTGTGTGCAAATACTAATCCGTACCAGTATCATATTAGCATGCCTTGCAATAAAACCTTCCTCTTCCTTTCATTACAAGCACAACTTCCAGTGATGTCTAACTGATACCAAAGAAGTCTCAGATCACATTCTCAATGTACGTTGGAAAAAAGTACAACTTCATCCAAAATTTCAGTCCTTTCTGTAGCTGACTGTAACTCTGGTTCTCTCTCTCCTTCTGCATTTTGAGTTCCCCTATTGCTAAAGATGCAGTTCTCTCTCACAAACATGTAAGAAATTCTCACATCCCAGGCCACATTCACAGTTGTGATTCCTGAGTATTTTTGTTTGTCTGTTTGTTTGTTTTCTCAGCCACAGGACTATACGTATGCTTCATTCATTCTGACATGCAGTGAAGCATGTTGGTAGTTTCCACATACTGCAATTCATTTTCACTTTTTCACTACCTAAGTAAAGTCCCTTCTGTCAATATTAGAATACAATACACTGGTGTTAAGTTGTTTTCATTTTTTTTTCCCCGATCCCTCCCAGTAAACAAATGTACAAGCAACAATCTTTCATGGATCAATGAAAGGATCAGCCTTTCAAAGGTGATTCAGCAGCAGCAATTCTGGGTTATGGCCTTCTTTGAACTTTTGGTCCATCATCTCTGATGTGTTACCTAGCCCCTTGACTGATATTCAAATCGGTCTCTAACTGCACAGAAGTTACCTATGCATTTGGCCAGACAAATCACATGAGCAGATGTGAGGTGAGCCAAACAAGGTACATAAATTATGTGTTTGGGATCAGATTCAGTTGCCCGCTGTGCTAGATGCCACATAGACACTAATTAAAAAGACAGTTCTCACTCCAAGAAGCTTCAGCACTGCAGTGGAGGAAGGAAACCAACATGAAGGAAGTGAGAACAACCAACGACAAAAGAACCATAAAAAACATTTAGAAACAAAGAGAGTTAAATAATATTAAAGAAATGGCTTTGAAGTTGCAGTCAAATAAGCAAATTTAGGAAAAAACAAAAATTAGACTGGTTTCTCTCTACCTTTTCTTATGTGATTATATGCTGGTTTTTTCAGCAGAAATATTTTCTTATTCAGTAAAGGGGTTATTGACCTAAGAGTAGGTACCTAGTGTTTTGTTTTCTCTGCACTGGTCACTGAGTGCTCTCCAGGTGCACTGACTGCATGTCATTCAAACCTTAGCCAGTAAGACAGAATTATTCATGGACTTTGCCATCGTATTTCCCACTGCAGGACCCACAGTGTCCATTTCCACACCACCTAGAAGTCTCTGAAACTTGCCAGGCTGATAGTAGAAATCCATCGTACATATTAGGAAGACCCTGGGGTGGATCTTGCTAACACCTGGGCTAGATCCCTGGTCATGAAGCAATTGCGCTTTGAAAGTTTGGCTCAGCCTGCTGCTGGGGCAGGGGAACATTCATGACTTCGGGAACGCATTTTGGCACTGGCACTATAGAAGGCTATAATTTCCACTGAAGATGGCTTTGGTGGAAGAGTGGCATGAGTGGCTCTGTGTCACAGAGGACTAAGCAGTAGAAAAGCCTACAAGATAGAAAAGCCACCTGGGATCAACTCCATGCAGGAAGAATCTTCAGGAAATTTATGGCTAAATCCAAAAAGGACTCTGGCTCTTGAAGTAAAAGTTAGTCGGAGTCTAAGCACTAACTCTGAAACTGCAGTTTTTAATGTCTCTTTGCAAAGCCATCAACCTCTGAACTCCATACGTGCTTTTCTTTTTTGTTGTAAAGCTTCCCAGGTGCCAACAGTTGCATCTGTTATCCCTGAACTGCCACAGGTCAGCAGTTCCAAAAAGTGCATCACATATCTAACTCCTACACTAGAACAGAAACTAGAAACTCTGTCCATCCCCACATCCTCGAAGAGGCTCAGCCAGGAAAGTGTTGGAGATGTATTCTGCCATACCTACAGGATCTGGCTCCACCTTAAATGCCATAGTTCATTTCAAAATTTAGCTGAAAAAGAGCTTCCTACTTTCATATCTATGTATATGTATGTTTATAGGTGCCTGTGCTTTAGTTCCCTTAATAGGATTTACAGCCTCTATCTCATACTTCTCATGCTAGTGTCCTTATTCCCAAGCTGTTGAATTTTCTGGGGTAGGGGGAACTTTCTTGTGTCACTGCTTAGGGAAAAAGTCATAATTCTGTGGGTCAAAGACTGAGAACACAGAAGAGATGATAGCTTTGTAGCCCACTGATCCTTAAAATACTCTTACAGAACTCTTGAGAGACATATTTTTTCAAAGACTTGAATGATGGTAAGTTTGGGGAGCGTCTCAAAGGAATGGTAAAAGGAGCATCCTTGAATAAAGGCCACAAATGAATAAAGACTGCCAGATTTCAAGACAGGGGAGAGATGACCTATGTTTTTCCAAATAAAAGGTCAACAGAAATTTTTAGCATGGGAAGAACACCACGTTTTTCTCCATATTCCTTCTTAGAAGTGACAGCTTATTTCCTGCATAAATATATGTGCGTGTCTAATATAAATTCACCATGAAGTGTACCCCACGCACAAAAAATTCCTATGGAGTTTGGCAAAGTTGAAAGTTACTCAAAGAAGGATCATGTCATGGGAAATACTGCTTGCAAGGCAACCACAGTAACAGGAACTGTTATCAGCCCAGCCTATACAAAACATAAGGCTAGAGACCATCATGCATTGGCAGATTCTCTGTTTCGTATCAGTGACCACATATTTCAGCAAGGAGCTAGTGAAAAAAAGTAAATTGGGGAAGGGGAATTATGTAGCAGGTCTCTGCTCGTTAGGAAATGTATTTTACTGCTACCTGTAAGAAAATTTGACCTGTAGGCCGGCAACTTGACTTCCAAGAAGAAAGGAACATTTTTCTTGGGCTTAAGTTGTGAGCTGAGACGAGGGTCTCAGAAGTGAGAACAAATAATGTGGAATGGATGGGATTTCTCAACTAGTCCTGTGACACACAACTGGTTAAAGACACCTTGTAGTAAGTGAGAGGGGGCAGAGAAGGATTTAATTCAACAGCCTACAAGATAAAGAGACCAAGCTGAAATTCTATACAAAAGGTATGCAAAGAAACACTCTCAGCCATCAAGTAAAATGTTGAAGTAAAACAGTTGTGAAGAGAGGCTGCGCTTGCAAGGAGAGACACTGTTTCTACTAGGCTAGTTCAAGGAAGCAGGGTTATTCTGTCAAGGAGGTGCTATATTTGACGGTTACTTGTAAAGTCTGAAGTCAGTTAACTGCTTAGAGTTTAGAGGAAAACACGTTTAGAAGGTTTTTTGACATATTCAGAGATGTCAAGTCATTGAGTTATGAGTAATGGAACCCCTCTCACTCCAGTACTGCGGGTAAGTAATACACTGCTTAAGTATCTCCAGGCTGGACTGCATAATTTCCAGGTAATACTTTATAGAGTTTCCCTATGTGAGGATGACACAAGGTGAACCTAGCTACAGCAATTCTTTCTGGTTTAATTTGTCTTTTGGGGGAGATTTTGGGAACAAGAAGTGTTCTTCCTCAGCACTTGAAACATGAAAGCTGTGTTTTATTTTATCCACCAAAGCTATATATTAGCTTAAAAGCAGCTTTTCTGAACTTTTCTTATGAATTGTGCTGTAAAAAAATAAGCAAAGTCTCTTCTTCACATAGATAACAGGAAATCTACATATACTGAATTTAGCATCTGCTCACAGAGATGTGCTGTTTATACTCGTATGCACACACAACAGTCTTTGAATAAGTAACATCTGTAACATTATATTTACTCTGATTAATGAAGAGAAGGCATTAGATCTCCTGAGCCCTTGAATGCTGTTCTGCAATTATGTCACAACTGATCCTTAATGTTTCCACTGATTATTTATATCATTTCCTCATGATTGTCTTAAGTTGGCTCCTTAATAAATTAGGTCTTGCTATTAACAACAATCATTAATTACCCTTACAGAAGGCTTATGTGTGCAGAGGGAGATGTTGCACTTCTAAGTTCTGTTTATATTCAACTTTGGTTTAAATTTTTTGCTGCTGCCATTTCTCCAGATCATCCTCCAGGATGCAAGCTCCAGGGATGACCCAGAAGCTCGTGCATTTATCAGTAATACTTCAGAATTTGTCATGCGTGATGCTGAGGTTTGCATATAGGCTATTAAAAGGAAACCATTTCAAATGCAAATGTTGTCAGAAACAAGAAGAATGTTGTTCTAGACCAAACAATTTGGACTACAAACTCAATGCCTCTTCAAGGGAGATGAATCTGATTAGGATTTAAAAAATCATGATGAAATTTCAAGGTACCTGCTGAGAAGTGTGTAAGAGTGGTTGCAAGGCACATACTTCCTCACTATAATTTTAAAGATCCTGCCATAAACATCTCACAGAACAGGGATATTTAGTACTATGTATTTTACAATTACTGTTTCACATACTGTAAAAAAAGGTGGCAGCTCCAGAAGTACCCTGGGTCCCAGCAGTGAGCCCAGAAGCTGGCATTATGAACCAGGATTCCCTCTCCAACAGCAGAGAGGAGTAGGCACAAGTGCAAAGAGATACCTTTTCCTACAGCAGAGTTTGCGTCCTGGGACTGGGCTGCTGTGCAGCTGTGTCTCCCCACGGGGAGCAGTCTGGATCACACTGTATACCTATTCTGCCTGCATGTGAGGGTTTCTTTTAGAAAATCTAAAAGTCAGTTGTGCATAGCCTAGTCTCTCAAGCTGTACTAGTACTTGTTCCCGAGATCATGTTTGCATTAGTGGTTGTAATCTAACAGCAGCCAAATAAAATCTGGAATTAAGCAATCTCTGGATAGAGTTTTCTGAGGGTGTAGGTACCTTGACTTTGCTAGAGTTTAGCCTGAAACACCTTTATTGGCCTATGGGCAAGCCTAATGTGTGGGGCAGAAGGGATTTTAAAATTATACTACTGGAAATACTACAACATGAGAGAAATGTAAGTATGCTCTTACCTGCAATATTGTTACTGCAAAGAGAATAGCAGAAGAATGAAAAACTAATGAGCAATTAGAAGTATGGAAAAGTTAGCATAGATTTTTAAAGTGAAGGATATAAATGCAAGGGGAATTGGATGTATTACACAAAGCAGCAAAAAGAAGACTCATGCAAAAACAGCTTTCTTAAAGAAACAAATTCTGGTTAGCAGAAACTACCTCCTTGTTGAAATTATTGTCGCATTAAGTCATCAGTCTGTGTGGTAAAGCCAAATCACAGTTAACAGACTAACAGACTAAACAAAACTATCTGTGACAAAATAAAGGATAACTAGGCCACCACAACTTTAATGGGAGAGAGACAAATTCAAAGTTGCAAAGGTATTTGAAATACAGCAGAAAGCATGTTTTCTTAATCCAAGTATCTAATAAGTGCTGAAAGAATGAAGCGTAAAATTGAAAACACATGCTCAAACTAAATGTGAGGCTGCAAGGGGAAGCATGATGTAGAGACCGTCTTTGTTTGCAGAAACCCTGGAAAGAACTGACACAATGCAAAGGTGTTGACACTGGTCTCTGATAGCAAAATGCAGCTGAAGGATGAAGCTCTGTTAATGAAACAAAGGTTTTACTAAGTTGCATAATTAAATCTACCCTGGTATATTCTACTGCAGGTTGGCTTCTGACACTGGAAAGAAATGGATAAAAAGTGAATTCCAAATAGACAGCGGATCTGAATACAACATAATCACAGCAAGCACCATGCCCGAGGTTAGAATTCAAAGCTCTTCACATTTCAAATAGCAAGATCAAAATGAGTCCATTTGGTAAAGCTCTTCTGGCCTGCCTGCTAACAGAAAAGTTTGAAATAGTGGAACAAAAAGTCCCAAGTGTGCTTGATTGAAGAGCAGTCTGTAAATGCAGATGATCAAATCGAGTAGATAAGCCATCTATGGAATTGAACCCTAGGCTTCCTTTGAAGGAATGCCATGTGACACTGAAGAATACAGGGTACAATAAATGCATGTAGCAAATCTTAAAATTCTCAGGCAATTTCAAAGAGGGTGGGAAAGAAAATCAGCATACCAAAGTTAAAATGAATAGTTGCTCCCAGGCAGAGCCATAGAAAAAAATAATGTAAGATGTAACCAACAAAGAATGAGAAGATGGCAACACAACCAATTGTCACCAAAAGTGTTTTTTCCTTTGTCTGCTTTATTAAGGAAGAATCCTGTTAATAGGATCTGCCTTTTCTTAATGATAATATATTTGGTTGGCAAAGATATCTGCATTTTTCTAGCAGACTCTGAATGCCGTTTGATTTAATCCAGATTCTGATATAAAAAAGTAATGCTATTGGAGTGTAACACATATTAAATAGGTTGAAAAACAGATAACTAATAGATCACCAGAGTAGACAGTCCTCACTTAGGAGAGAGCTATCATGGATCCTCCAGCAGTTCTCCTATGGATCACCACTGGTCATTAATTTTATCAATATTTTCAGGCGGGATTGCTGGAAAAGAATGAGAATTTCTTTGAACATAAACATATTTTAAGAATATGCTGCTTTGACTACATTACCTGAATAACCCGGTAAATGGCCCTACATCTGATCCTGCATTTGACTTTATCACAAGGTATGGATCTTGGGCAGCCTGTGGTTGAAAGGGTTGAAAACTTTGAAGAATTGAGAGTCACTCAATATGAATTCCCAAGGTGATGTGATAGCTTATAGGGGTAATTCAAATGGAAGTAGCAAGCACAGAGAGATTTTTTAACTACTTAGAATCATAGACTTATAGAATAGTTAGGGTTTGAATATGTATCATAAATTCATCATTAGAATACAATCTTTATTTTGGAAGGACGCAAACAAATTGGGAAAAGATTCAGAAAAGTGCTAGAACTATTCTAGTTCAAAGATACGATTTAAGATTTGTTTTAATGCATCTATGTCCCTTCAATTCTAATTTGTTATCATTGAGCATTGCACTAAAGGTCTCCATGCTGGCACAGAATGACGTGAGATGCATGAAAGCTTTGGAGAATAAAAAAGTTGTCAGAAAAGGACTCAACTGAAACAGACTGAGATCAACAAATTCCTAAGCTATTGACTTAGAGCTATGGGGATGTAGATATCCTTAGCTTAACAAAATGCTTAATGCCATAGGCTTTCCAAAGCATGGGCTTAAAGACCATGACAGGTCTCTAATTTTTATCTCTGGATAAAAAAGATACAATTAGATACCGGTCAGGTTGCAAAAAACCAAAAAGACACTGAAGTGACCAAAATGATCATGTTAAAAAAAATGAGAACTACTGCACTATATAAGCAGACATGTTTGTGAAGGCATCCTGGAAGTGTCTGCTCAAGATACTCTCTACAGCTATTGTCAGAGAGTTAAAGAAAGACTCTGGGGATTTGAGAAGGTAGCAAAACGAATGGCTAGAGGAATATCCGTACAAACCTTCTGGAGATCCTTTCGCACTTACAAGTTACAAAGAGCAGAAAATCTGAAGTGTTCTCAGGACTTTGCTTCTAGTCTGAAGCTGAACTTTTGCTTCAGTGGAAGAATGGGACATGTACTAATAAGAAAGAAGCTGTATGAATAGTGTGTCTTGTTCAAGGGCAAGGGGAGTGGCTGGAAATTAGCTAAAACAGCAGGAGCTTATTAGTATAATGACTCCAGGGAAGACAGCTGAAGATACAAACATGGTTCCAGCTGCAAATATGGTATAATAAACAACAAACTTTGGACCAATGTAACAAAGAATGTGAAGAAAATTAATGTTTTGGATTCTTCTACAACAGTGGTTGGGTGTGTGGATAACGCAGCCAAGGAAGAGGAAAGTCTTACTAGCAAAAAGATGCAGTCAGCATCATTAGCAGATGGTGGGATGAGTCATGTGAACAGAGCGTCACACTCAGATTATAACCTGCATAAGCAGATAGAGTAAGTAAAAGCAGTGAGCAGAAGGAGGGAAGACCAACTTAGTAATTATAACTCACAACTAAAAAGTCTCAAAAACATATGGATTGATGTACTGACTAACAAAGACCAGGGATGCTGACAGGGGTGTGCCAAAAACCACCAAATCAAACCCAAGAATGGGATGAATTACTTCTTAAACATTTGTCTGCAATATCTAAGAATAAAAATAGTAGCATCTGGACAAACTCAGTTCAGCATCTGTGCTACTTTATCTCATGCATCTAGGAGTAAACCATCTCTGAGAGTTTCTAAAATTCATGGATAATTCCCCAATTTGAAAGGCATGTTGTTCAGCATGGAAAAAAATATTATTTGAACCTTGTTATGATGAATTAATTTTTAGACTGGAAACTGGTGGGTGGTTAGAGACCGGAAATTACATTGCATGAGCAATATCTACATGGAGGGCAGCTTCTTAACTTCAGAACAGTCCTGGGAGAAAATGAAACGAAGGCAAATATCTGAAGCAGGGCCATTATACAGCATGCAGAGGGAACTGTACTATATAGCAATTAGTGTAAATTAAATGTTATAAACTGAAGGAAGTTGAAAAGGGAAGCTGAAGACAACCCCTGGATAATAAGCAGTAAAAGGGGTAAAAAGCAGTAAGAAAAGGTTCCAAAGTATATCAAAAACAAAAGAATTCCTCACAACAGTGTGAAAATAATACTAGCTGGAAGTGAAAAATCAGTGGTTTAATCTTCATTTGGAAATCAGGGTGATGTTATCTTAAAAAATGGGAAGATTCAGTACTTTTATTAGGATTCTTAACTAACGAGGATATTAAATAATGCTTAGTGGGATAAAGAAATAGTAATATCAGTGAATTTGCAAAGTCTTAAAAGAAGTGACTGAGGAGAACTCTTTTTGCAACAAATCTTGGAATACTCATGAAGTTTCAAAAGAGATAATGTGCTCCTACTGAGAAAGGAAGGAGGTGACCCTGTAACTGGGCTGATTAACTTGGCATCAATATTAAAGAAAACAACAGCAAAACTGATGTGGAATTCATTTAATAAAGAATTCAGGAGAGGAATGTAAGTTATGTCAATCAACACAGTTTTATGAAAAATAGGTCCTGGCATTGCACATTTGATTTATTTTAATGAGATTATGGGTTTAGTTTATAAATGTCTCAGCCTAGGCTTTTTAAGGAAGTTACGCCATGACATTCCCATCTTAATATATTAGACAGTATCCTTAATCAGTAGGTGTCAGAGACTACTGCAAGCAAGTTAAGAATTGGCTTATTTAAAGAGTACAAAATAGAGTGGCTGGTATAGACGTCATCAAGAAATGGGATTACGGCTAAAGGGATTCTACACAGACTGGTATGTTCAGCACTACTGGCTGTTGTAATCATGTGGTCAGAAATATGTACTTACCCAATATTGGTCAAATTTGTATCCAGGATGCATGTGCCACATTACATGTGTGGCACTTGCATATCTACCTAGCTGTTACCACGTCTATGAAAAGAAAACAGTACACAGAGAAGAGCTATTAGGGGCTACGTCACCTTTTGTTTTTTCTCAAGTACCTCTGTTATTCTAGGTAACAGGACAGTCCTGTAGCTAAGGTGCACAGATGTCACAGAGGATTTCACCTGACAAACAAAGAGATTCTAAATATTGTAAAATATAAAATAAGATATTTGGGAACAATGGATACAAGCTGTCCTTACTAACTGAGGAACATGTCCTAGAAAACAGAGGTGGAGAAAAACAATGTTATAGCGAAGAAATGGGTGAACATGCGGTCCCATTGTATTGCTGCAGAACTGCATTTGGGCTTGCGCAGTTCATGGTTGCCTATAAAGGAAATATTAAATAGAAATAAGAAGACTGCTGCTGAAACAAGTGCTAAATACCCTGCTGGAGCAAGAAGCTATGTATGGCTTTCATGCTTTGAGAGAGGAGACCGTAAATTTGGAGATGGTGTAAGAAAAGCCTCACTCAGAGCTCAATAACTGAAGAAAGGCCCTCACCCTGACAGGTTACACAAATTTTGTTTGCTTAGGTTGTCAGAGTGAAGACAGGGAGGTACTTTACTGCAGTATGTAAACTTCTTTCATGGAAAATACTGGATAATACAAGTTGAGTAATTCAGCTGAGAAAAACAGAAGGATAAATTGTCAAAAATATTTTATTAGAAATAAAGAAAACTGGGTTCAAGGTTTTTTCTGGTTTCTTTGTTTGCTTTTGCCAGTGAACCGTAGTTGGTGCATATTACCAAGATTCTCCATAAGCTGGTATCTCAAGTCACACCAGGCACCTGATTTTTTTTTTAAATCATATGTATCATATTTGGCTCAATAAAAATTAACTGGGAGAAATCTAATGGTCTATGATGTACAGATCAAGCTGTAGGTTCTCTAGAGAGTTTAACTTTAGAGAGTTAAACTATCAATTTATAAAGCAAAAATTTTAACAAGAAGTCTGGGAAATAACTTCTTGGAGACTTACTGAAAAAGCATCAATAAATGGGATAACAGCTATTCTTTAATTTCTACTGTTGTGGCAGATTACAGTAAACATCAAGTAACATCCCTTGCTGAAAGGGTGATTATGACAAGCTGAAACGACATGCACACAGATGCTCAAATTTAGAACTGCCTTTTCAAGGAAAGGCTGTTGTGAAAATTATGTTCCTGCATTAAAAAAGTGATTGGGGCCATCAGGGTAGATGATTTTGCCCTTGGTGGAGTTACATCCCAATGATATGCTGTTGCCATATCACCATGAAACCATGCATCACAGTATGGAAATGTCACCAGAACTGACTGCCAGGGTTTTGAGAAGTTTAAAATCATACCTTGGCATAAAATCACACCTAGGCGTATCTTTCTTTTGGCTAAAGAGTGAGTCTGGCACTGAAAACAAAGTACAAAATTTGTACTGGATGTAGGAATCGCATCAGACTCTGAATATGCTAAAATTGTGTGATATAGCTAATCATCACTTGTTCCAAATCTCAGGTGATTGCTCCTATGCAGTGTCAAGTGCAATTTGGGTTTGGCCGAGGACTGTTGACCTGGGGAATATCCAATGGGACAATGGCAGGGAGATCAACACTAACAGCCAGCACAGTTAGTATCAGCACCTCTGATTTCTATGTCTGGACCTGGATATCCCACACCAAACTCCCAGCGGTGAATATGGCTTTTCCTCTGTGAGGCAATGTTAGAAAATGGAGGTCATGTTGTCCTTTTTCCTGTCTGTCTAGTACTATTATCTTACAAACACTTGGGCACAGTCCTTGAGATATGAGTGACCAACTGTAATATGTTATAATGCAAAAAATGGTATCTGTGTCAGAGATGTGGGTGTTGACTGCCCTACTGACATTAGAAGTAGGGAACCACAATTAGTGATGCCACTGCCTTTTTTTCTTGGAGGACCTGGTGTCATGATCTGAAGATCTGTTAAATAGGCTAAATAGATGCAGGAATATTTGATTCCTTACCAGCAATGAACAATTCAGTTGCTCCATGCTGCAGTAAGTCTCTGTTGTAAAAACCTGCTTTTCTGACACGAATAAAACACAGGCTCTCAGGTGGGAACCTGTGACTGCAAAGGAAAGGAGAGGGATACTGGGTCATGCACTCTCTATGTTCTTGTACCTCTTGAGCCAGTGTTAATGGGGCTGAGAGTGGTGGAGACACTCAGGCTTGTCCATTTGTCCAAATCCACATTGCCACTGGCTGAACAAAGAATAGGTTAGGAACATCTTTTGGAGCCAAACCACCACCCTCCCACCCCCAGTCACCTGGCTGAGTGCTTTCCTGCCTTTGGAATAGACCCCAGTCTGCATTTCAGATGACTGCAGAGGGAACATAAAATCAACAAAGCTAGGGGTTTCCCCCTCTTCTTTCTCCCTTTCCCCCTCTTTTCTGTAAGATTTTATACTTAATTTGTAGATGTCAGAGGAGGCAAGTCTGTGATCCTTTCTAGCTGAAGGTTTTGTAAATCAGACTTTTTAGTTTTGGATTGTGTTTTACTTCGGGTCAGGTCATTTGTGGAAAGAGCTTTTGGAACCTATGACTCAATATCTCCACATTAGAGAAAACTTCCCTCTCTAAAGTACACAGGCTTGAGTGGACATTAGAATAATTGTAGGATCATTCCCAGGAGTGATTTGCAGTCTATGGGAGTACAAGGCCACATATTAATTGTGTGGATCTAGTAATAGTAGTTTCTTTATTTGCTCTGTAGCTCATCTTTGATCCTGCACTGCAATAGCAGTAAGAAAACTTCTCCTAAGTAGGCAAAAATACATTTTGGGATGAGTTAGGACCTTCAGAATTTGGTCCCTGGCAGGAAAGGTAGAAAGTGTAGAAGGTTTTTTGATGAAAATTCAGCAAGGTGAAATCAAGCTATTGGGAGAACTGGCTGAACAGACAGCTAGGGTTTTTTTCTCCTGGGCAAGAAATTGAGAGCACTCTGCAGAGAGGGGTAATGGCATTGTCAGGCTGGGACTTTCAGTGGCAATGCATGACACATACTTACGTATGACAATGCATGACACATGCTTATGTATGTCAATGCATGACACAGGACTTGGTTTCTGGGGACTGAATGAAAAGATGCCCCTAATGTAACATGCTCAGGATGAATATGGCAAAATGACAATATTTTAAAAGGCAAATGCAGAAAAGCAAATAAAATAGTTCAGCTTACAACATCGATCAGAGATGTTTTCCTGTAAGAAGTCGAGTGACTGAGTTTCGAGATGTAGCTGGGTACCAGGGATTGATGGCTCCCGAGACAGCCTCGAACTGCCTGCCTTCCCCAGAGATGCCTCTGTGAACAGCAGGTTTGAAAAGTCGGCATCACTTCCTGCTCTGCAAAATTTATTTCCTTATTAATCAAAAAATCTCATCTTCCTCTGGCTTCAGGTGATTTTTCTTTATTTTCTTAAAAAGAAAAAAAAAAAAAAAAAAGAACAAAATAGAAGAAAACCAGAATTGCGTCAATGTGAGCCTCCTGTGATTTCTAGCACACCCTTTTTGAGGGTCCTTATCAAGTATGAACCTTCCCCCCCGCCTTTCTCTCTCTCTTTCCTAGCAACTTCTGATCTCAGAAATGTATTTTATACATCTGATGGATGAAGCGATCAATTTCTTTTTCGACCAAGCGTTTTTTGGTATAGGATAAATTGGCTGCGCTTTTTCCTCCCTGCGTTTGCGTATTTGTTTTATTTCCTCCTCCCCCAAGGTAAATCTAGACCGCTGTAATGGCATCTATATATACAGTACATGTCACTTAAAGAAGGCGTTTTATCAAGCGCCTCTAAATCTGCAGTCAGCCCCATTTAACCTCTAAAATTACGCTTAACGGGCGACCTTCATTACGCAAATTGGAAGGAACGTGCGGTATGTTTTAAGCAGTGTCGTTTCCACGCTGAGGATCTCCCTTCCGCGGCGAGAGGGATTTGATTGCAGAGGCCGGGACACACGGGTGTCTGTGGGCGCGGAGCCCCGCAGGACGGTTTCCAAGCAGCCGGTCTCAGGTTTTCGAGGTGCTTTTTATCCCTCCCTGTTCGACGGATGCAGGGTTCGTGCCACCCAGCCGGGTTAGTTATTTGTCACCTTTCTAGCGAGCAGGGCAACGGGGAAAGCACTCACCGTCCCGCTCCCGGGTTGCCTGTCCCAGAGGACGCCAATTAAAGGCACTAATTGGACAGCGATACATCAAAGTCCGCCGCTGAGACTGGCTCCTCCGAGCTCTGGGGGGCCAGAAGAAAGGCTTTTGTTTTAGACACCCGTGGCGGATGGGGGAGCAGGAACACGCACCAGCACGGCTCCCCCGGCCCGCTGCCAGAAGCCCTCGCATGTCTGTGTCCCCAGCACCACCATCAGTATTCACGAGTGGGTGCGCCCCACGCTTCCCTTTTAGGTGCGGGAAAACCGCCTCGACCCGGGGCTCCCGTCTCACCGAGAGGGCGCCGACCGTCGCACGCTCCCACCCAGGAAAGCCACCCCCCCGTGGGTAGTGTGACCACCTCTCTCTGCGGCCTAATTCTGGGGGCACCCAGGCAGTCTTCAGTGACTTCTTCTCTCCAGGAACTAAACGGGGCCGATGGATCCACGCTGCCCACGGGTTCCCACAGCTCCCACCCTCAAGCCTCCGTGTATAAGGGATGCAAAGCCGGGCCCTACCCCTAAAATACCTCAGCTCCCTTAGGGCTGCTTTCCCTGTGCATTGGGGTGAGTCTTTTTGGGGCAGCAGGTGTTTCTCACAGTCCGGGATCACCTCTTTAGTTTGGACAGAAGTCTGAAACGGCCCTTCCAGACAGCGCTTCCAGGGGTGAGGACCTCAGCTAAATGGGTCTGTGTTTGGAGAAGTGAGAGGGAGGAGGCAGTTACACACTGGGACGCTGACGAATAAACTTGGTCTCTTCCCAGCTATCCATTTCTTTTTCGAGAAACGCAGTAATTCTCCCGGTCGCCAAACGGCCTGCTTGAACTTTCGAAGAGGTTTCATTAACCCTGAGTTACTCGACACCTCGGAGCTTTTACAGGTGCGGCTCACCAAAGCCCAGGGGAAGAGCCGGCGCTCCCAGGAGCGGAGCAGGGATGCTTTGCCGCTTCATACCTGGCCAGGCGGGCACCACGCCTCTGCTCCCCCGGCCCGGGACAAGGGGTCTGTAGTGTGCAAGGCTGGGCTAGGGGAGACGCAGGGCTCGGGCAATAGCAGGGCCGGTGATGTATTTATCTGTACAGATCTGGATCAGGCAGGCAGAGGCAGGAATGACAGTCCTCCCGGCAGCTGGGGGTGGGCACCGCGGTCTGCATGGCTGCGAGCTGCTCCTATAACGTTTACTTTCTTCCCCAGGAGCGAAGCTCGGCCCCGTGGAGATGGGGCTGGGTAGCCCACGAAGTAGAGAAGTCCGAGGTGGATTTTGGCCATGGTGCCCCTTTACACCTCACCTGTAGCTCCGTTCTCTTCCTCAGGCCGAGGAGGATGTGCAGGAAGAGCTAGGAGGTGTTTGATAGTTTACTGCCCACGAAGGCATTTGTTTTTCATTTTACAAACGCTTCTCTTTAAGTAATTGTTCCTGTTTAGAGCGTATACCTTTCACTGGGCTCCGCCGAGCTATAAATAATCTCGATGAAGATGCAAGGATATGACTTTCACAAGATTGGACAATTGATTAAATCTGTGACCTGCAATTGTGAATAATCTTGGAAGGCTATTTAAACAGATGAAGGCCTAAATTGTCTTGCTTGTATCTGAATTAATTTCTCATTCATCATCATTATGGAGTGATTGGTTCTATTCAGGCTTTGCAGCCTGCTGGAACGAAACTGGATTTAAATGAGACTGTAACACAATTTAAATGCTCCCCAGCTTTAACGAGGCCAATCGAGCAGCTGCAATAAATACAAATATTTTTCTAAACAGCCTTGTTTTAAATAATTACTTAATACTTTCATGTGATGTTCTTAAGTGGCAATTTCTGTCTCTGAAGTCCCAGGCACTTCTTTGCAGAGAGGGCAGCAGGGAAAATCGCTTTGCCTGTTTGCTTTGCGTGTATACGTGCATGCAACACACGGATGGAGGTTCCTTAAAATGTGGTTTGTAAATATTAGTGCAAACCTGCGCTACGGTCTTGGTCATAGGTACACTCCGTTTAACGGATTAAAAAAAAAGGAATAAAATAAAAAGCAAGAAGAAGCAAACGGTGAATTATGAATTGGAGGCCAGAGGTTGTGATTGATTTGTTTTCTTGGCTGAAGATCCTGAGCTAGCTATCTCTTCTTCCACCTACTTAGAGAGAGAGAAAAAAAAAAGAATAAAAACTTTCCGAAGACAGGGACCAGCTTCGGCGGGGACCTGCCCAAGTCGACCCTGACCCCATCTTCTGCCCGGTAGCAGCTGTCCCGACACGTACGAGGGTCAGCCCTTCCGCGAGTGCCGAGTGGGGACTGGATCCCCCCGTCTTACAAAAGAAGCAGCGGGAAGCTCTGGAGGGAGCAAGCAACAAACGAGTGCTCTGGGGAGCAAGATGTAGCAAAAGGCCGTGGTTCTCCCTCCTCCCCCACCACTTTGCACTCCTCCAGGAACCTGATGCACCTAAATGAAACCATTTGTGTTAACGAGACGCCAGCTCATCCTGACGTCGGCTTTACCCTAGGGTGACGCTATTGTAAGCGGGCCTTGGGGTGACATATGGCGGAGGGTGTTTTCAGGGGCTCAACTCAGTAGTAAAATAAAGTAGCCAGGCGAGCAGGAGCAAAGCAGAAAACAAAAGGAACCTTCAGATAGACAAGCTAAAAAGCTAAAGGAGCCGCATGCCTTTCTGCCGGTGCCGGCAAAACGACCTAACAACCCAACAGAAAATGTGAAATATGGAGAGCCGATTTCCTAATGATCTGGGGGCTGGAGCAAAGAATAGTGCTGGGAAAGCAGATCTGATCCAGTTTAATCATCAAACCTTAATAAAAACATAGTCTAACATGGGGAAGTAAGCGGCGGTCTAGGCGTTATCTTAATTAATGGTACAGGAGGTGACACATAAAATACAACAAAGATGGGCTGAGCGATTTGAGAGTAACGGAGCGATTTAATGAGCGAGTTACAGCGCTACTCCCCGGGATCGTTTAGGCTTAACCCCTTCTCTAGAGCTCATCTTCTTCCTCTTTTGGTTCTTTTTTTATTAGTAGTATTATTATTCAGTTGTTTAAAATGAGCATTATCCCAAACATATGCGGTACAATCAGCTCGGTCACACTTACAAGAACACGCTTTAATAAGGCAATCAATCAAAGGCTAACAAGAGGGGGTGGGAAGACCTTTCGGAGCTGAATTTGACTGGCTGGGAAACGGAGCCGATGCTGCACATGGGGTACCCCGAAGACAACTCCGCATCTGCTGGTGCCAAGGGGGCGGGTGCCCACCCTGGGCTCCCCCCGGCGCTCACCCTAATTCCTCCAAGGGTCTCATCCCCGGCCAGGGCGAGGAAAGGGAAACCTTCCTGACTGATGACAGTGGCTCGGGGCCAGAAGCAGAGCCTGCTGCCGGCTGGGCTGCCCGGGATCTGCCCCCCGCCGCCGGCGATGCCCCACGCGTGCCCGGAGCGGGCACCCGCGTCGGCGGCGAAGGCGTTAACAGCGCCGGCCCCACGCAGCAAAAGGAAAATTTCATTATGAAGTAATGAGTAATTCCTCCCAGTGAGATGTATTGTTATACCTTCCAGTTCAATTTAGGAGCACAGCGGCTCAATTACCTAGAAAATACAGTCAATTAAAGGCTGCTGATTGGACACGAGGACGGATCATCGATCTTGTACTTTCCAATATCGCTCCAGACACCTCATTTTCCCTCCCCTATTAACTGAAAATACTCTTGGCATTACCGCGACCCGCAGCCTATTTACCTGTCGCAGGCAATTTCTGCCCTGTGACCGAGCCGCGGAGAAATTCACAGTCACCCTTTGCCGCAGCATCCTCCGAGAGCGGGCGGCGGGGGAGCGGGCCGGCTGCGGGCGAGCCGCGCTCCCGGGCTCTGCCTCCCCGCTGCCCGTTCTTACGTGGGGGTGTCCCCTTTCAGGGCGAAAGCGGTAAACAGCGGGTTAAACACTCTTTTTCTGACACACACCTAGATATAGAAAATATATGCATTTGAAAAAAAATATATATTCGGTATGCGTGTGTATATATATATATATATATATATATATTGCCCTGCACCCCAGGCGATAGCATGTTGTGAACTAGGCGTTTTGCAAGAGCAAAAACCGTGGTGGCAGCAGCAGTATTCCTGGCCGCATCCTGCCCTGCCATCGCGGCCCCGCAGGTGCCTCTGCCCGGTCCCGGGCAGCCCAGGACTCCCCGGTTTGCGGGGCAGCGCCTAGGTGCCCCCCGGCCTCCTCAGCGCTCTTCGTCCCGGGGGTCGTCGCAGGGGACATCAGGCACTCGCTCCGCAGCTCCCGTTTTCTCTGACTGGTTCTTCTCCTGCCTGCTAAAAGACAAACCAAGGAAGAGAAAGGCTTGCAAAGCTCGGCTGTTTTTCGGCTCTGCCCTTGGACGCTGTTTACAATTGCTATTTCCGGGGGGATGGGATGGGGGAGAATCTATTTGTGAGTGTCCAAAAAGGGTCATCGGTTTCCATGTCCATGAGGACTTCTCATTTAGAAAGGGCGGAACAATCTGCCCTAAATGATTTAAAGATGATGACTTTGGATCAGCTTTTTAAAAACTCGAATAAACAAATTATTTATTTTTTTTAATTGGAAAAATATATCCTGGCACGCCCGTGTCTCTTCCCTGCTCTCCATTCGCCACAGGGAAACGCTGCTATTCACCCTCTATCCTAAGGATAAAAAGTCTCTGGTGTGACAATAAACCAGAGGCTCCTCACCAATTTAACACAAAGTAGATAGCGGAGGTGTCAACACGTCTTTGTTCTGTCCAGCATTTATTTTCCTGCTTGTTGATCTATAACTGTCAGAAACTGCACGAAGATGAAATTTGTCTTAAGCAGCACTTTTACTTTTTCCTTTAAACACGCACAATAAAAATATGGGTGATATGTTGTTAAAATGTGTCTGTTGTTATTATCGTTAGTGGTGCTGTTATTTTGTTATTGGATTTTATTCCGACATGGTAACAAAATATGGCAGTGTATTCTTTGGGCTATTTAGAATGGTCTATATTTATAATAGAGAATGAATTAAGCAATTCCAGCTTTGGAAGAAACTGCTACCCAGACCGATGTCTGCGTGTTTTAAATTTTAGGTTGACAGAAATCCAAGCAATAGCAATGATGTTACCTCTTTCCGAAATACCTGAAAGAGGCGCGAGGGGGGTGGGCTTGTGAAAGAAATACCCCTCAAAAAGGAAGAGGGACCGTGTGAAGGACACATACAAATGCAAAGATTAGGGGTGGGGAAGGAAACACAAAACCCAAGGCATGAATTAAATAACTAAGAAAAGAAAAAAGAGAAAAAAGAGAAAGAAAAAAGAAAGCAGAGACAGCAAAGAAAAGTCAATGAGAGAACTGAAGGCTGAAGTACAAAGGAAGGGAAATCGCCTTTGCTCCAATTTACAAACTGATGATTGTCTGAAGGAGTTGTGCTCCCTGTCACCTAATCTCTTCCCTTGGCGGCTTGTTAGCGTTTGGCACGGGGGTTCTGCTCACCGAGCATTATACATTCGATATTCAAAACCCCTCTTTACATATACATCACTTGCTAATTTCGTCAGTGTGTGCACATTTCAGCGACTGGTAATAGGACATTGTTATTTAAAGGACAAATATCTCTGACTCAGAAAGAGGCAGGAACTCCTATTTTTTCCCTGCCAATTCCAGTCTGCCTCTTAAAAATAAAAGTTGCAATGAAAGAGCAGACGAAATGTTGGATTTCTGCTCAAAACGAAGGAGACAAGAGAGAGTAAAGAATGCTATTAAACCACGAAAGTAATGCACAGAATGACAGTTTTTCTTAATGGTAAAGCATTTCTCTATAGAGACAACTGGATAATGCTGTTGATTGCAATCCAGAAACCTTTCGGTTTTGCTGTTTGCTCGTTGATTTTATTTTGTGAACACTCTGGTAGGTTACATCTTTGCTTTCTTCACGCGCACAAGCCATTTCGTTATCAAGATAATGTTTCTTTCAAGTATTTCAAATTTTCCTTCTCGTAGGTTTGTGCATAAGGTTTGATGCCATGACCCGCAGAAGCCCCAGCCCTTGGTAAGAAGTCTATCCACGGAAAAGAAAGTCCCAGCTCGTTTCTAGAGATTACCGAAGTATATTTCTTTCTGTTTGGTTTTCTTCCTTTCGCATACCTAAAATCCTTCTCAGGGGATAAATCATCAGTCATTTCTTCCCTTATTTTTTTACCTTTATTTTATTAATTTTTTTTACCCTTGGAATGTAAAACCTTTTAAGACTCAACTATTTTTTTTAGTATCTTTTTTTCCCTTAGGTGTGCACTTCTAGGGAGAGAACACAATTAAATAAACATGGGCTGCAGGTACATTAACTGGAAGAGAAGCCCGGGAAAAGAGCGAGTTTTTAATAACCCTGAGGCGACGGTTTATCTCGTTAAAGGTACTTCTTCTCGCTGGTCCATGGAAACTGAGGTTGCTTTGCTCAGCACAGAGGGCGTGAAAGTGAGGAAAGAGTCAGTCCTGGTTGTGGCCGAACAGGTAAAGTCTGATCCGGAGGGTCTCTGCGACAGCCCGTTAGACTGGCCGCTGTGGCAAGCCAGGCAGGAGCAGGGGTTGCCCCCGGCGCTGCTGAGTCCATGGCTTGGGGCAGGGTAGAGAGAGGGATGTCTGAAGGCGCACAGCAGTTCTGGTCTCGGGTAGGGGTGGGACAGGACCCGGAAGGTGTCCAGCGGCCTCAGGGGGGTACTGAAGGGGGTAGCGGCAGAGGCTGATGTGGCGCCGATGCCCATGGGGGAGTAGTAGGGCAGGGGCAGGTGGGATGGGAATGGGTAGGGTAAATTGCCGGTGGCCGCCGCGTGGCTCATCATGTAGGTATAAAACGCCGGGTCGGCCGGGTGAGGCCAGGTCATGGCCAGGCGCTGCCGCTTGTCCTTCATCCGGCGGTTCTGGAACCAAACCTGCGGGGAGAGGGCAGGCGAGAGCAGTTACCCACCCGCCGCCGCCCTACCGCTGGCCCCTGCCCAGGGGAGACACAGGCGGGAGTGGGGCTGCCGGCGGGCAAAGACCGGCGCCAGCTCTCGCTCCCAGAGGGAGTTGTCATCACGTACGGAAGGATCAGTTAAGCCCCTATAAATCTACAGGGAGACCCAGTGGAGCAGCCCTTCGAGGGTGCTTGTTTTCCTTTCTTCTTGCCAGGGCTTGTGCTGCTGACCCCCAGCCCGGGCTCCTGGCAAACCCATCAACTCTGCCTCCTTGCTGCCGCTTTGCAGCCAGAGCTACCTGGGATTATAGTTATCAGTTTTATTTTTATGTGCAGTTGGAGAGGTTTTTTGAAAAGGCAAAGCAAAGCGAGATCAAATTAAGGTCTGCTACCGGCTTCTTCTTCCCTCCCCCAAGGGCTGAGAGAGTTTTGGACTGGATTGAGGGGAGGATTAAAACATAATCTGTTAGGGAGAGGCCAGATTGGCAGTGCTGTCTGGGATGGCTCCGGGAGCTGTGTCCCCTCTCCCGCATTGCTGCTTGCTGCAGGGTGCGGGCAGGGCCAGAAAAGGGGCGGGAGGGACAGGTGGGGGAAAGAGGGAGGGTTGTGCTGGCAAAGTGCTTTCCCGAGTTTTGCAAGGAAGTTTGGCCATATAGATTTATATCGTGCTAATTGGAAACATGTCCGAGCTGTGTGTACCTTGATGGTGGTTTCTGGCAGATTTAGAGCAGCCGCCAGTTCACATCTCCGGGGCCTGGACACGTAGTTCTCCCGGTAAAACTCCTTCTCCAGCCTGGCGATCTGCTCTCGGGTGAAGGCTGTGCGGTAGCGGCGCATCTGGTCGCTGGCGCTGCAGGCCAGCGAGCCCTGGGAGCCGCCGCTGCCTCCGCTGCCCTTGGGGTGATCCCCTCCGCTGCTGGGGCTGCCGGCCAGCGCCTCGGAGCACGTCCCTGCGAGGGGAGCCAGGAGCAACGGCACACGCTCGGAGGAGGGCGGGAGCGGAGGGATGCTCCCCCGCCGCCTCCTCAGGGAGCTCCTTTCTTCCCCCCATCCATCCCCTTTCGCCTTATCTATGCCTGCATGGGTATACTGAGCATGCTGATGGAGACATCCAAGAGGGAGGGCAGGGAGAAGGGGATGCAGCAGGGGGTTGACGGGTGCTTCGTCACTCTGGTAGGAAGGCTACCTTTGTGTGTGTCCCCTCGTTTGCTCGATGCCTCCCTGCTCGCTTCCCGCACCGTGAAGCCGGAGGCTGCCGCCGCAGCATCCCCTGCCTCTGAGCGGCTTGGAAACGCAGGTGTGCCCACTGCCCGAGCCGCACAGCTCCACGGCCCCTGCCTCCAGCCAAGACAGGGCCCGGGAGCCGAGCAACCGGCAGGCAGAGAGCCTGCTCCCTCCAAGGGGAAGGTGAGGCCTCAGGGAATCTCAGCTCAGTTTCCAAAGCTCAGGATGGGATATTTTCAACGAGCCTCTAAGGGACGAGAGAGGACAGACAGTGCTCTCCACGCTTCCCGGCTTCTTCATGAAGTGATGGAGGAATAGGGAGGAGGGAGAAATGGGTTGTTGTCGGGGTAAGGGGGCGCTCAGCCGAGCTGGGAAGGTGGGAATAAGGGGCCTGGCCCTGGGGGCAGGGGAGAAAGGGGCCTGGCCTGCATTTGCTTTCAAATGCAACTCTCCCTCATTGTGCCAGAGACCAAAGGCAATTAATTCATTGGGACCATTTCCGAGCTGGCGCCACCGAGACATAGAAGTGACAAGGTAATTTGGACCTCTCCTTCTTTTTTCCTTTTTTTTTTTTTTTTAACCCAACGTGCAAACAGAGACCTCTCTGCCGCACTTGGGGCAGGCATGAGTCGGCGAGAGATTTTACGGTCTTTATGGGCGCTTCCGCACTCACCCGGGCACATTTCACCCTGCAAAACCACAAACAGCTCTCGGCCAGAAAACCCGTTTGATCTTGCCCTCCTCCTCCCCCCAGCACATACAAAAAAACCCGCGGTGGGGAGGATCGGAAGGGATTTCCTGGAGCACGCACTGTGCAGGCGATAGGGAATAATAATAAAAAAAAAAAAAGATGGAGGGGGAGAGTGGTTGATGATCTTGGCCAAGGGGGTCCTACGGGACAAGCTGCAGACCTGATGCATCCACGGCAGGAAGCCTGGCTCCCCTCCAGGGACGCGGAGGCTGCCCAGCGTCGTGTTGTCTGACTCCTAAACAAGCCTCCCTGTGACACGGAGCTGAGGAATCAGCCAGGAAAGGAGGTCCCCCCATAAACACCCCGATTTCGCTGCCCCTCACTCCGGTGGCTATGGGAAGACCCCTCCGGCAGTCCCCCCTCCCCCACGGTGCTGCCACCCGGCCCCGGCGCGGGCGGGGGGCTGGAGGCATGGGAAGGAGTTGGGTACCTTTGCTGTGCTGGTACTCGGCGCTCCCCGTGGCGCAGTCCGGGGTGCAGCTCACCTCGATTTCCTCATAGAAATCCGACTCTGTGTCCGAGCTGCTCTGGTGCCCTTTGGTGGAGGGGGTCTCCGGGACGGGAGGCTGCTGTCCTGCCGAAAGCAGCGCTGCCGCTGCCGAGCAGCTCTCCGACACCGTCCCTGTCCCTGGCAGCACCTCCACCTCCTCTTCGTCTTCTCCTCCGCCACCTCCTCCTCCTCTCTCCCGGGACGACAAGGGGCCAGGTCTGGGGCTGAGGCAGTTCCGATGGATCATCTTCTCCTGCGGCTCCGGAGCGGGGCTCCCCACTGCTTCGGACAAATTAGGCATCCTCTTGCCAACTAGAGAGCCAAGTTGTGTCCCCTCCAGAAACATCACCATCTCCTTTCTGGTTTCCATTGTGGCTTTGCTTAAGGGAGGGGGGAAAAAAGTGCAGATCTTTCCCCCCCTCCCTCCAGCTCCCGCTCCAGCCTCGTACAAACCCAGCAACCCTTTCCTGGCAAAGCAGAGGCGCAAGCAGTGAGATAGGGTGACCTTGTGATGCGAGCGCTACACTCTGCTGTGCTGCTCTGGGAGGGATCACCATTGCCCTCTTCTTTCTAAGCTGTCATCCTCAATGGTGCAGTCGTCATTACAGTACCACCGGTGACGCCACACATTGATTGCCAGCGGATAAATAGAAACGTCTGCCATGGGGAAGATGAAAGGAAGAGCCGGAGCGAATGGGCTAAATGCGTGATGCACCAGGTGTAGGAACCCGAGATGGAGAGGGAAGTGTGAAAAAGAGATGCATATGGAGCTGAGCTGCAAAGAGGTTGTAACATGCGGAGAGAGTTCCGCAGGGGGAAGCCTTGCCTGACAATTAAATAGCCTTTTGACTGCCTTAAGCCGCAACCTTGATGTAGAATTGAGGCGAAGATCCCTAGCTGCATCCTGGAAGTGAGACGATACATACTCAAGCCTCTTCCTTGGATGCATTATTTATTGCTGACAATCAGCTTCCGCATAACTGCGTATATAAGGCTTTAAGAATCCTTTGCAAACCTGAGTATAAGGAAAATTGCTGGTGACATTTGAATGTAGAAATAGCTTTGACTTCTTGTTCTGGTTCAATATCGGTTCCTGCTCGTGTAACTGCTATTGATTTATGTTGACTGAGATTAAAACGTTAGTTTAAATTTTGGAATCGCGGTTACATATTTGTGGCACTTTACAGCTGAAAAGATGCAATTACTTCACTTTTCGTAACTGTGGTTATTCTAATTATCTGCTGTTTGTCTTTTACTCTTGTTTCTTCCCTCGCAGTTTCCATTTGTTCCACGATTTTTGTGCTTTTAAGAGAGTTTGACATCTCCTCCACTTTCTCCTATTTACCTAATTGTTTTGCAAAAATTATTATCTGCTTTCATGAGGAAAAACTGCAAGAAGAAGGTCTGCCAAGAGTAATTCAGGCTCCGAGAAATGCAAGTTATCAAGGCCAGAGCTTATGCTAGCTAGTGGATGTTGTTATAACAGAAATGACAAGGGCAACTATTTGGACAGCACTTGTCTGAAAATAAGGGACCTTGTACCGCAAATATAGCGGCACACGGGTTCTCTTTAGCGTATTGTGATATTTCTAATGAGCGCGGAAGGTGCTTCATCTCTAGTTAATATTGACTAACACATGTAGTGTCAAGTCATTTTCACCATCTATCTTAACTAGGTTGTTCTAAATTTTTTCTCGAAGTGTTATTGGCTAGTCAGGTTACAGAAAACATTCGACCAATTACGTTCCTAACCCGGTAAGGAATTTACTGGCATATTTGACGTGACGTTGCTTCGGTGGGGAGCAAGGCAGAGCAACAGGGAACACGCTGGGATTTTCTACCCAGCCTTGTGAGCGAGACGGGCACGATGCAGGGAGACAGAGAAACAGGATTCCAGGTCCGCTGGATGCATGGATTAAAGTGTGCTCCCAGCAATAGGCATACTGATTTCAGGGGGATAAACCAGGAATTCTCACACGGCTCTCGCCACCAATCTCCCTTTCTCCCTGTGTAGACACACACGCGCTTTTCCACGCAAACGTGCATCGTGTGCACACAATGCTCCGGATTGCACAATTTTCAATCATATGTGTGATGCGTCCACTGCTTCAAAGCTTGCCAGTTTCTTGAAAACTCACTGCTAAATTCCCTTTCCCTTCTCTGCCTTGCCAGCCTCTAGACCGGTGTGTGCCCCTCCAGCTCCACATGAGGACCCGACGCAGGCAGGCTCTGCCCCACGGACTGTGCGGGAGCCGGGGGAGCAGGATTAGGTCCTGCTGATGAAGGAGCAAGCTATGGGTGAATGCATGGATGGATGGATGGATGGATGGATGGATGGATGGATGGATGATTCTATGATAAGGCGGTCCTGCTTTGCCACTTGGCCGGTGGCCGCAGTGCGCCTTCTCCCGCTGAGCAGAGGCAAAGGGCCAGGGCTGATCCCGCTGCGCGGAGCAGCACAGAGGGGTGCGGAGCTGTGCGTTGGAGCCAGGCAAAGCGAGGTGGGGGGTCTTGGGCAGCGCTGTGCCCGTGTCGGGCTGGTACGGCTTCCCAAGGCTGGCTGCATGATCCATGAACTTTGCTGAGGGGGCTGGGTTCATGTCCCTGGCACCTCTGGGAGAGGGGGGGGTGAAGGTTCGGCCTCCCACCAGGTCCAGTGTAGTCGCAGGCTTGTGGGGAAATTCTCTCCTCCAACCTCCTGCCTAGCTCGGCCAAATAGCCGTTTCGGAGGAGACTGTTGTCTGCGGTGGACAGAGAGGATTTTATCATTAATACGAGTAATGTACGAGTAACTACGAATACTACGAGTCTGGGGGGAGGCAAGAGGAGGGATATCCATGAATCTTTCTAAATAAAACAGTAACCGGCAAGTGAATTCAGAATACAAGGGAGCGCTCTCAGAGCAGGCGATGGAGACAACTGAGGAGGTTAATGGGAAATCCTGTCTCTGGCAGGCTGGAGCCCTGAGGATGGTTCCCGTGGATTATGCTGACCCATCCCCACAAATTTTTCCATTTTCGTTTACAAGCCACTGCTGCCTCCTTCCTCACCCCGTTCTTAATCTCTTCCCACCAGGATGCCTCCCGTCATGTACCTCGGGTGGGAGGTTTTGTTAAGTACGAGATGATGGTCATTGCCACGGACGGTTGAGGTACATCTACACACGGACATACGCACGCCACAGCACACGGACACACGAGGTTGCTTGCTGAGGGTAAAGACAGAGAGCTGAAGGCCCGAGTAGAGTCCTAAAGGAAAAAATGGAAAGGAAAAATTAAAACAAAAAGAAAGAAATAAAGGAAAAAAAAAGAAAATAAAAGAAAATATAAATAAATAAAGTCTCTGTTGGACTGGAAGTTTTGGGGTCAATTTAGATTGGGTTGATAAAGGCTTGTTAAAATGTCTTTTTCACATCCCGCAGGAAGAGGACAGAACTGTGGCACGACGTGGGGAGGCAAGGAGCCCGTCACGCTCCCCTCCGCGGCGGCGGAGCTGTGCCTTGCCGGGAATGCGGGTCCGGCGCTCTGCCTTCTGTCTAGTGTTTCCCACAGATCTGTCAAGACCGATTTGGAAGGAGACTC